>PNEQ01002348.1:0-22998 GCA_003012365.1 Medauroidea extradentata | reverse complement strand
GACCTGCCTGCCAGATAAATCTATCTAAGCACTGGCTAGCTCCGAGCTTATTTGAAATTGTAAAAGCCAGCACTTCTCTGTACGTGCTTCCAAGCAAGAGAACTACTACTGGCCTGCCACATAAATCCTATTCCAGGAGAAGCAAGCTAATAAGCTACTTGAAATTTAACAAAATTTAAACAAGGCAAAATACCAGAAAGTTTACTTAGAAAAGTTGCTTGAAATTAAATTAGCTTTCAAATGAGTCCAAACACGATATAAATCCAATAAAATTGACATGTAAAATTCTATGCTTTTCTCTTGCTTTAAAGTTAAATTTAAAATTAAAAAGAAAATGTTAATGTAAATTTCTCTACTCGCATCCCCAATTAATAGGTTGGATCCCGCCGTATACATCCTTATACCTGGTTACGTTGGCCTACTTAATTTGTTATAAACAGAGAAAAAAAACATTTTACGACAAAAAAAATTGAAATTACTGTGTGATAAGAGGCCAAGTAAGTGCTACGTGCCAGTGCACGTCACAGTGTGCTATATTAGCGACAATAATATCAGAAACCTCAAATAGTTTGCCGTTTGTACACAAAATCACTGTGAGACGAAAATATGTTCTCAGGGATGTTTTTTTTATAATTTTATAATTTATAATTTATTTTTTCATATTGATTCCAAAACCAGGAATTCGGTTCGATTTCCATTCCAGTAGAATCGATAGAATCGATCGATTCTGGAATCGGAATCGACCCATCACTAGTACGTACCTCTGCATTTCGTGCATTCAGTCTTTTGTGTCATTTGTGAAAGATTACAACTACCTGTATGTTTGTATATGTGTGTGTTCCTCTGGTAGAAGACGAGAAATTGGTTAATAAATCATCAAGGTTTTGTTCCTGCAGCCATTGTGAACACATCCCTGCAAAAATTGCTGACAGATCCACCAACCTAAAACCATTAATGATTTCTAAACAAACATAATACAGGTACGGCACCAAGTTCATATGTCCACTCTTAGTGAGCTGGCCACAACATTCCACCCAAAAGCCACTTTTAATCACAATGAGGGCATTTTGGTACACTGTCTTCTGAGTGATCCTGTGGAGATAACTCTGACTACACCATCCAGGCCAGGGTCCGCTACTGTAATGTTTGTTGGTAGTTTACGCTATCTCTTCTGAAACACTCAGTGAGTTGCCAACGACACATACGACACCCCATTGGCATTGAAACCAAGTCTGATTCAGGTATTACAGGTAAAGGTTCCAAGGTCAATAAATGTCCTGGGGTTAGCAGTTCTAGGTTGTTAGGATCAGAACTCGTAGGGCAAAGACGGTGAGAGTTCAGAACAACTTCAACTTGAACCAAGAGTGTTATAAACTCCTCACATGCAGGATTTGATTCCTTACAACATGAGATAAGTGGGTTTCATTGCCTTCAGACCAACTTCCCGTAGTCCACGAAAGCGAGGCGCACTCCAAAGATGAAACATCTGCAGCTTCACACGTATGACTAGAAGACTGCAGCAATGTTCACAATTCATGGCTAGCACCAATTAAACTTGTGCCACAGTGATTGTACACATGATAGCACCTTCCTCTTCTCCCTGTGAAGTGCTTGAATGCAGCCAGAAATAACTGGACACCAAAGTGTGTAGCTCAATACGCATACTTAGAACTTGTATAGCCTTGTTCTTCGCAATCTTGTCAGGGTTATGGAGAATGGACAGACGTAGTTAACTCCAGTTACAGAAGAAGGCTTGATCTCCATGATCCATGCTGCCAGGATATCTCCTGTTACGGGACCAACTTGTGATGGCTTAGTTCTTCGGAAAGTACCTACATATAACAAACAGCATGGTAGGTAGTGCTGGGATCAATCTTTTGTGTCTGAAAATATCAGAAGTTTACTCTTATCCTTTCACTATAACTCTCATAAAGATGTCTGTGCATACAATTCTGTATTCACTTCTAAATAATACAATTAATAAAAAATTACCATTATACTGGCATTTAAAAAAATTGCACTTCAGCTTACATATTTTCATCCAAAAACTCTTCACAATTTTCTCCTGTGTCATGTAGACTCGTGGCCAATGTGACAATGAATACACTGTCATGTAGACAGTTTCATATGGACAATGTAGTACTGTATATTGTGACACAGGTGCGTAAGAGCCTCGAGAGATGCGAGAAGAAGATGAAGCCAGACTGGCGAGATATGTTCCACGACGTCTACGAGGTCATGCCTGACCACATCATGTAAGTTGTCTCCTTTCCATTACCTTTTTCAAATACAGAATATACTCGGTGTTACATCATAATCTTTCAGTATTTCCATACCTTATGTCACGTGCATTGTTTGTTATGCATGTCAAGTGATTGTTACGTCACATTTACAGCAAGGTCAGTAGAGACTGGAACATACAACTGTACTCAAATGACAGGAACTGGTGGAGTCGCCCATGGCCTTTGTTAAGGCATGCACGTTGTCAGTTTTACTTCAAGGGTGCTTCATTTCAAGGGCATGTCTTTAGGATTGCATGATACATTTATTGTGATTACTAGACTGCAAAACTGTAACATCACCACATAGTTACGTTCATATTAGTCACATGTGGGAAGACTGCACACTAGTGGAGTGTCTTGAGGGTAGAGTGAATGAAGCAAGAGGTGATTGAGCAAGTGTCTTCCTTCTGTGTTCTGAGGACCGCCCTTATCATTCAGAATATGTATCTGAAAGTAGGCAGGACGCTTGGAAGTGGTAAGGTTGCTCCATGCACGCATAGTTGATATTTCACCACCTCTACACATCTGGCGTCCAGTCTGTTCACCATCGGCTCGTCTCTCACAAATTTCAGCAGTACTATCATTTTATGATATAATTCTGCAAGTAAAGTAAAGAATGGTGCATGTCTGTATGATACATACTTCTATTATCCTGCACCTGAAATTTTCCACTTAAAATTGATGGTGAAAATGCCAGTTTAAGCTGTTTTCACGTACATTAAAGTAAAATTGTGAATCATATGTAATAGGGATCTCACCAGCTCAAGAAAGATATTTTTGCATGCTACTCATACAGACTAAACTCAGAAATGTTGCACAATTTGTGAAATGACAGACATGATGGAAGCTCTTCAAACTATTTGGCAACTAGGGTTGGTAGCAGCTTTTAAATGTTGTGCTTATTGTGTAATACCTAATACTGTATACAAATACCTGAATACAAGACTTTTTTTTTATTCTAATTTTTACTCCCTAAAAACTAGGGGTCATCCATCTTATTTTTAATACTTTTGATTACAATTGTGTGTTTTGTTTACAAATGATTTATTTGACTTTTCACATCTGTGTTTCTTTAATAAAATGTGAAATTGTATGGTAAATAAAAGTTTTCATTTAGCCAGTGTAAATTAAGTGCTCATTCTAGTTCATTACGTGTATTTGTTTTGATTTATATAAATAGTACTACTAACGTACAGTATTTTCAACAGACAGACTTAACCCAATTTTAACAGCGCATTATGATTGGAAAAATAATTTTTCCTCTAGAGCAGACATGTCAAACTCACTCGGGTGTCACATTTTTCCAGCCTAAACCTTCAAGATAAACCAGTGATACTTGTTACAACACCAGAGTGGTGAGAGCCTTACCACCGTCAGACAATAGTGTGGAATTGAGGCGCTGGGAACTAGCCCATCAGTATATCACAAAATTCAGACAACCATCAGGCCTTAAAAATCAGATAGCTTTCAAATTTCCCGTTATACCCTAGTTGGCCACTAGGTGTGCTAGTTTTCCAACCACCGCCCGTAATGCTGCAGTGTGTAATCATTCGCCGCCAGAGAGGAAGCTGGCCTGGTCAGTGAAACATTGCAACTGTGCAAAAAATGTGTTGTCCATCTGTATTGTGTGTTCTTCCACCTGCAAGTACTGATTCTGTAAGTACTTGGTTAGCTCTGTCTACATGTTTCATTATTTGCTATAGTAATTAAACATTTTTGTATTGTTTCGCAAAATGCTACTGAAAATGAATTTTACAAAAGTGATAGTTTACGTTCTTGGGACTAGAGTTAAATTTTTTTCAAACAAGGAGATGCATCTATTATTCAGGGGTATTCTTTCATTCCTAAGACAACTTTTAGTATAAAGACCTATTTGTTTTAGTTAAGCAATATGTTACATGTAGTGTGCACAGTAAAGTTGTAAACACGTGTGAGGAAGCATGTTGTAGTGGAACGTTGTAGTGTTTTCTTGTGTTCCCTCACAGGGAGCAGATGAAGGACATGGATGCACACCTGCAGAACTACGGTGAACACTACCCAAGCAACTACCTCGGACTAGAGAAGAACTAACACGTAACTGCCGTCTGCTGGTTACCTCTGTTCTTTACACGGGCAGGATTTACAGATAAGTGCATTGTAATTACTGTATTTGTTAAATGTGGTGTTTGTGTGAGAGAAGTAAAATATTTTTATATGATTTGGTACCATTGCCTACAGATGAGAAAGAAAATAAAAAGGAATTGTTACAACTGCTCATTTAATTTGCTGTGAGAATCCTGCCACCTCAGTTTCATTTGTTTCTTCGTTACCGAAATAAATTGTCATCTACCTGGCACTTTACCTGCGTCTAAAAGTTGGACGCAGTGTGATGCCGGCACGTGCAAGTGCCCTGTCGCTACTACAGTAAGGCACCAAGTTACGTAAAGGTTATGTTCTTAAGTCTGTTACGTAACTTGATTTTTCTGTAAGTCGATCATAAGAATGCAACTTCAAAAGAAACAAAAATTTTTTTTAGTCTAATGAGTGTGTTTGTAAAACCTACAGGCAATAAATAGAACTTACTGTACATACATTGGAAAAATACTGCATACACCCTTGTAACACATGCAATGTTTTTCAAAATTATTTGTTCTGTCAAACGTGGTGTGCGCACGGGCCAAGCCGGCCCGGTGTGGTGACTTCACAACACTGCATGTGGCGTGTCTGCCACGGCACTTATTCACACACACTCAAACTCGCAGCACAGATTATGCCTGTGGGTGTCCAACTAACGCAGACACTTGCACTGAACACATCTCTGCAGATTCGTATCTTTCATGGAGAAGTTATCAGCTCTTACTATTAAACACGTTGTGCAAGCGTAAAGTATTTACTGTGCCAGGACAACTGTGCCTTATGCAAGATGCAATTTGGACTGAATGGGGAAGAAAATGGTTACTGAACCAATCTCCAAACATCACACGTGTAACCTTGATGTTATATTTTCAGATAACTGGCAGCTTACTTTGGTCAATTTTCGTAAACACTTGCAGATTATGAGAATTATAACTTTCAAGTTTCCGGGTGCATTAGATTCAACCATAACAGTGACACAATCTGTTGCGACCTTAAATCCAGGCATAGATTTTTCATTCTTCAATATAAATGACCATTCTGGCATCTGCCTCCAAAACATAGCACTTTCATCAACATCAAACCACGATTATTTCTGCTCGGGGTCAAGGAATTTAGCGCTGCGCCCACATCAGCACTAGTAACCACACCTGTGATATTGATGTGAAGATTTGCACACGTCCTGAAAGTTTCAAACCACCCAGTGCTTCCCTGTTTTTACTGTTTTAGCTGTAAATTATTTTTTAAGCCTAAACGAGAGCAGCCATCAAAATTCTGTTTGGCAGTTTTGTTTAAAATAATTTTCACCATGTTGACCAACTTCTTCAAGTCAGTAGCCAAAATGCTGTGGTTCTGGCTGTATGTAAGTAATAAAACATTTAATTGATTTTTTTAGTTGAAACTGTGTAATTTCTTGTTTTGAATAAAATATCATGATTGCGTCTTTCATGATTGCGTCTTTCATGATTGCGTCTTTTTTCCCTGGTTTTCCCAAGCAAATCCTCATGTTTTTTACTACATCTACACTTAGAAAACATTTTACTGTCCAACAAATAATATCTGCGTAAATAACACTGTGGTTGTAATCCCTACGAAGGGACGGATCTCAGATCTCCTTCTCCTAAGGTATGAATGAGTAAGTAAAAATTTTTGGCACCAATGTCAGCCTCTTCAAGGGCACTGCCTAACCTACGCTTCAGAGTCACAGAATGTTCGTAAACAGGTTTTTTTCTACGAAACGTACGGAAAGAAAACTAACTTCAGCTAAGGTTGAAACCTCATTGTTAAGATACAATGCTCATTACAAACATTGTTTCTAAGCCCTTCAACATGGCTAAAAACGACATTTTCAGACTGCTGTAGTTAAGAAAATCACAAACCGGATGTATGTAAAACTCAGATTGCGACCTGCAGTGAACTAAGCTGCAGACTTTTCACCAATAAAATTGTGTGGTCAACGTTTTAAATGCCACAATAAAAACCATTTGGCTGGAAATTACACGCTAGTTCATCGCTTGTATCATTGACGTGATGCACCATTTTATATAGGTATGCCAAAATTGTCCTAATGTCTCAGTCGTTTCTGAGCCTCTAACACTCAGGGAGGCAGTGCCCTTAACTCAGGGCCTGCAAAAGGCTACCCTCCCTTCCCTGTCCCTTTATACATCCTTACAGTACTTCCTTCACAATAACAAACTACATATGTAGTATACTGCTGTGATCAACCAAACAACTAGAAGATAGACGAGAGAGACACAGAAAGCATAATACATGTGCCACGCAAACCATTTTGATATTTGCCACCACTTCATCCCAGGCTTTATCACGTCGCTGCATTTTGGTCAAAAAGTTGTGTAACTGGGAATTTATGTAAGTTGCGCCTTACGTAATTTGGCGCCTGCCTGTTAATGCGAGATGCAACTGGAGTGCACATGTCCCGTGTTTTTCAGTGAAACTACTTGGTTTATGGGAATGAATCTGATTGTAGCAGTCATATACTGTATATTGAAATCTATTGCACTGGGGATTAAAAAAATTTCTAGAAATTGAACAATTAAGGGCCGTTGGAACCCGTGTTATTCCACTTTTTTTGCCAAACTTTTGAATGTAGTGTATTATCAATGCACTGACTTACAAAAAAAAACTTCAGAGGAAGGTTGTTGAGCACTTTGAAAATGTGATGTGCATTCTGAGCCGTCCATCATAGCTACAGAAACTTTTTCACTTTCATACCTAAAATCTAGTACCCGGATTGTAATACTAGTATGAGAGAAATGTGCGGGAAGTGTTGTTCTTTTTGCTACTTCTGTCTCGCCAGCACATACAATTACAATTATTTCTCAGAGTGTAATAATATAGAAGGAGACTGGTGCAGGTTGGCCAACAGACATTATTTGGTTCATACAAGTCTTGGTATGTGTGTTTATGGTCTCAATAAGCTGACAGCATGCCTTAGTAAGAAAAGGTGACTACTACGACCTTGAAGTTATTAATTAATACTGCTATACTATCACAAAGGAATTTTGGGTAAGCCTAATTCATTTCCTGTTCAAAGTATTCTAAATATCACTAGGCCAACACTATCTGGAAGTGTTTAATATATTTCTCGGAACAAGTTGATAAAAGTAACTATGAGGGTCAAAAATTAATGTTTGGCACACACGTTCTAGAGAACACAATACCATTAAAGAATACTATTGAAAAAGCATGTGGCAAAATGCTAACAAACATGGTCAATAGTGTGAAAATATGCTATTCCGATAGGCGCCAACAATAATAGTATTAACATTGTGGTATCGTAAGTACTTAAATCACGTAACATTTGAAAAATTACCTGATTCATTTGTGCTATCAAACAGCAGCGTAGCTATATTCATAACGTACATTTAAAAAAAAATTTTGGTACATGAGAATAATATGGCTGCTGCCGTGTTCCCACGAGTAATAGCACACACAACAAATTAAAGCCTTATATTTGTAGGTCACAGAAGATTTCATTGCCGATTCAAGGTATTAAAAATACCATGAATGAAATGTGGCAACTAAATAAATAAAAAAAAAAAATTGTAACAATAAATACACAGACTTCAAAAATATCTACTAAAAAAAATGCACTAAAAAGTAAAAAAAATAATTATGTTATGTTTAGACTACGTAGAATACAATCAATTTATTAGGGTAGTGATATACAATTGTTATTTTGGACTCTGTGCAGCCAAGGTAGCGTAGGTACATATACATACAGTAGAACCTTTGAATTACACTTCTCAAGGGACCAGTAAAAAATGGTGTAAAATGCAGGAAAGTGTAATCTGAGGGAAGGTTTTAATGTAAAATCATTCAATGGGACCAAATACAAACAGTGCAAATGGCAGGAATGTGTAGAATCAGGGGGTGTAATTCAGGGGTTCCACTGTATAATTTAATGAAATTTATCGTTGACTGCAGCTAAGTACTATTTCTTAATCGACACTAAGACAGCAGCAGTGTGGCATTGAACATCACGGGGCGCAGCGACCGCCATATACAATGGGACTGGGAGGTGAGCACCTTGAGTAAGTGACCCGAATGTGGGCAGACGTCGTTGACAGTTGTTTCCTTTATGTATCTGACTTTTTGATGCACTTGTATGCTGTATGCTACAAGTTTTCTCTAACTGTATTCGATTGTGATTTTTTGATGCTTAGAATAGACTTAAGGTATTTAGATTGCTTTTAAACGACATCTGTGTTCATTTGTCAAAATATTTTTGAGGTGTTGCTTCAAGTCAAGTTTCATTTAGGTTTATTTGTAACTAAGGTGTCGCTTTAGGCAGTTATGTTCATTTGTAATTGGTTTAGTTAGATATTGATATATGTATTATCGAATTAACGAACTATAACATTAAATTTGATCAATCTGAAGAAATTGTGGAAAATTCTTTAAAGCTTGGCTGACTCAAACCCCAAAAATAATAATAATTGTATATTACTGTCATAATAAATTAATTGTATTCTAAGTACAGTCTAAAAATAACATAGTTATTTTTTACATTTTAGTGCATTTTTTTTCGAGTAATTTTTTTTCAAGTCTGATTTATACTCTGCTCAGGACACAGCCAAAGAGTATAGTTGTGGTAGACATTCTGCTCTGCAGCATGTGCTGTATGCTAGAGGTCAAATGCTGCGGTAGATACTTCACTCTTCCTTACTCACACCCATTAGGTCATTAATTTTTGAAAATGATTTAGGAAGATGTAAATTTTTAGAAATTATTTGGTTAGCTAAATGCTTGAGGCATTACATTAATACTGTGCATAAACATACAAAAAAGTTTATTTGCCATTGGTATTGGTATATGAATACAGTATTTTACATTCCTGATTTTCTTTCATACTTGTACAAATACAGTAAGTTATGATGTATCCCGCTAGTATGTTATCAGTTTCAGTTACATGAAAAAGTAGTTTTTAGCAACATCAAGGGGCCAAAATGATTAGGGTACGAGGCTTTACTGAAACCCAAGAGTGAGATGCACTTTCAGCAAGGCGATACAAGTACCATATGATATAGTTTTACAGAGCTTTGAAAATACATGCACATTGATTTACCAGCAAATTTAAATGCTGTACAATTTTTTTATTTTTAAGAATTTTGTTTAACTTTTGTTAAGGCTGGATTCTTCTCAATAGAACTTTCATTTCGTGAAATTTCATACGTTTTCTTTCACTTTCGTTTCGTGGGAAATACTAGTAACTTTTGCGCAACCTTATTACTAACCATAATTTTCCCAATTTTTGTAAGTTTAGGATAGCAGTAACGTATAAATTATATGCGTACAGTAGTTATATTATAATTCAGTTGCTGCACAATATTAAAGCTACAACACTTTTGATATGGTTGCCATGCCATTAAATTACCCATCATTTTCAGTATAATAGTGTGTAGAGTAGGTTGTAATCAAGTATAGTCTAGCAACTTAAGCATTACATTACCATACGTGGCAGAAGTGTTCATGGACTGGGTTACTTTATAAACACTATGACGACATGTCTAGAGTTGTGTTAAAATTATTATTTTTTAAAGAAACTTGAAATCAAAAAAGTGTGAAACTGAAGGGATATAAGATTTTTGCTGATTTGGCTGCAAATTGGAAACACAAATATTTTTCGCAAGGTCAATAAGTGAAAGTGAATATTAAGTATGAATGTATATAATTTTGAAATTATAAGCGTCAACGAAACACATTGCATTATCATTTCTTTGGTTTAGGTATGCATGAAAAAATTAAATGAGTAAGTGCATACAGACTAAACTGTTTGGTTTTTTTTAATTGCTTAAAAGAAAATTCAGTAACCAATCAAATACTGTATTTGTTGAACTGTAAAATGTTCACATGATTGTGACTTCAGGCAACCATTTTTTCTATTGAAATTAAAATTAAAGTACTGTGTGTACTAATTTTTCAATATTATTCTATTATGTACTAAATGTTCACACAGCTCATTAGTGTAAAGACATTCTAAACTCCAGTTTTCTTTTTATTTTTTCTACGAATCTCGGCCATTAGCTAAGGTGAATGGGGTCTCCATTTAATTGAGACACTTCTGCAGTTCTTGCCACATAAAGGTGTGTAGCCAATGGGAGGGAAATGATTGCTCGGTCCATCCAGCCAAATGATTGACTTACCAAGTAGTGTTTCATCAGGGGTTAGTGATAGTTTTGTTGTTATTTAATTGTTTTCCTATGTTTTGATAATTACTAAAGTCTTTACTAAATATATTTTCGAAATATGAAAAGCAATGATTGGGTGAAGCTCGGTCCTGTGCCCGGAATGCCACCCAGAAGAAAAAAGCCACACCAATTATGTAACTGGTAATTTTTTTATATAAATTTAATGGCCAACGGCTTATGCCCCACTGCCAAAAGGTAGAATCAATATCAAAAGACTTAATTTCAATAACTTAAACAAACATTCATTAACAAGACACTCCATTAAACTCTAGAAACTTCCAGAACATCACAAACACTAAATGTGCTGAACTCCCGACACACTATAAAAAAACCGAACTCCTCACGCCGGTGGTTAGGAAGAACTTCCCATAACTGATAAAATATTGGTAATTTTCCCGGTGGGTCGTATCTTTTCATAACTATTAATGTCCTGTTCAGATGCATCCATGATAGTATTCTAAAGACTTAATAGATAATCTTAATGTACATAATATGGTTTGAAACACTTATATTAAATATGTAATTACATAATAACAACCTGAAGCCATCAGTATCTCATTTATTTAACTTTAGGTTTGTGTAAGTTTGCTTAAATATTAATTTTTATTGTAACTATGATGTGGGGTATCATAGTGATCAGGATTTAATATCAAGCACTTTTTCCCTAGTAATTTTTGGTCATATTTGTAAGCATAAAGGCTTTATGGTTAATTAACAGTTTTAAAGCAGTTTTCTGAGCTACCAGGTGATTAGCGTCCAGACAGGCTGGCACTGGACTTGTTGTGCACAAGGGTAAGGAATGTGTGTATTTACGAAGAAAGGTGTGACGTAGGTACGTCGCCCCAACCTCCAACTTGCTGTAAGTTTGAAAGTTAAACTTCCCTTCATTTAGCACATTTTGTTTACCGTAGCATGAGTTTTGGTATTAATTTCCGACTATTGTTAATTTTAAAGCAAGATATTTTGTTTACTTGTTATAAGAAATTATATGGCTTAGTGTTGTAACGGTAGGCATCTGAATTTGGTTACTACAACTAGAAAGAGTCCCGAATGTTGATTAATGATTAGCCATTTTGGCAGCCCTGCAGCAGCGTGGCCGCCTGTTACTGCATTGCACTCGACACAGTCTTGCTTGTGCACCTCACCTCGCAAGGTGCTCTGTCAGGTAGGGCTGTGTACAGAGAGTAATCCTTGGCAAAGGGATGCGAGATGGTTTTAATTACGCCATGATATAATCAGCACGAAGGGACTCTTTTCTTCAGTTCTTATTTGTTCTCAGTTGTGGTGGTAAAATAACTGACTCACAACAGTTGCACTACGTGTACACGAGTATGGAGTATATGATTAGTACAAGTCAAAGTCCTGAATTAATTTCTTTACATTGTTGTTTGCACGCTTTCACACCAATTATAAGAATAGGAGACCTCTGCTCTGCCGAGATTTAGCCGTGGAAAAGACTGATACTACTACTACTACTAAATACACGTGGTGCGTGAAGAAGCCAGGCTATTAGAAGGGCTGTACCACTACAACAGACATGTCACATTTACCAGTCTGACCAGTTTACACAACTTGGCAGTTATGAAACAAATAGGCGTGTTACAGTGTTGAGAATCACCTAGCCTGCGGAAGTGACGGTGTTTATAACGTCCAGTGTAGTAGGCGCACTTGAAACTGCAATCACAGTTCTAGCTGCCCTGTGGATGGAGAGAAGACTATAGCTTCTAGTGGCAAAAGTGAGAATGTGGTAAAATTCAACAGTCCTTAATAATTTACCCTTGAGAGGAACAACAGTTTACAGAAAAGTTCAGATTTTTTCTCTACGTGTGTACAGTACTTTCATGTTGCCTTCTGCAAAAATAAAGAAAGAAAGCCTTTTTATCTTATATTTGCATTACAGTAAATTATTTCTCTTTAGTTTTTTATTTGCAGTTATGTTAATGAGTTACATGGTATGAAGAAATAGTAATTTCAAAATACACAATTTCTGTTGAAACTATTTGGTCATTCTTGGTCAGAATTTGTAAATTAAGTAGTAACAAAACCAAAAATTTTACTTCTTTTACAGTGTTGCACAATCGTATAAAACAAACCTTAGCTAAATATTAATTACAGATGTGCTATGTGTAGTGAACTTCAAATTGTGTAACTTAAGTGAATGCATAAATGTGGTTTCTCTGACTGTTTGGACTTTGTTACCATACAAGCTTGGTTCTTACATCTACCAGCGGACCACACTCGGTGGTGGCACGTGACGTGATGTTAGTTGTACAACCCACATTCCCAGAGTGAAGTAACGGTCGCTAGCACCTGGGTTGTTTACCTTGTTAATATTTGCTGTGGTAACTGTAATATGACTATAGATGTGACCGTACACACAAACTCCTTGAGTTGATTGTTTGCTGCCCTCGTTATGACGCGCTGGTGGCTGGCGTGCGTGGTATAGCTGCTGGTCCAGTGAGTGTGAGTGAGACAGCGACTACTGTTGACTCTCGTGAACCACATCACGCTGGCTCGCTGCTGGTAAGTTACACCTCACAGCTATAGACCTCTCAAATGTGTTTTTTTGTCATAACGAGGTTTGTATTAGATTTATAATTTCCTTACGCAAATTGTGATAGGTGAAATTTTCAAAAAATCTTTGTTTTACTCATAACACTGTTAAATTTGTTCATCCATATGAAATGTGAAATAACATTAAATTACCTGTGTCACGTATTATGTAGTGTGTAAACCAGATTTTACTGTAATTTCCTCCTGTGATGGGATTCAAATTAAATATTTTGCACAAGCTGTACTGAAGCTTGTTTGCGAGTGATCAAATAAGATATGACCCACCCTAGCTCCTCAGAAGAACTTGTAAATAACACTTTGTTCATTATTTACAAACATTGAGAACTGCTAATCTGGTAATGGTGTAGAAGGGAAAAGTGGTGGTAAAACTTAAACGGTTTAATTTGCATATACAAATTAAACTTAGAATCAGATGAGCAGTTTAATTAATGTTAGTGATATGAACGACACCTTTAAACATTCAAAGTTAAGTACTAGTATGTTGGGAACTCGAAAAAAATCACACAGTAAAAAAAAATACAGTTGTTATTAATATGCACAAAAGTAACTTCCAGTTTCACAGTTTATGTACAGTAAAACAGCCTGTAATTAGATTAAATGGTATTAAAATTAATGTGCCATCAGACACACAATTACTCCTATACCCTCGTACATTGTGTATGTGATACAGACTTTCCCACCTGGCTTCTGTCCATTCACAGTATGTAGTCATCTTCAGGATCACACTACTCGCCAATATCACTTTAAACTTTTCTATAGCTGTCATTTATCCACAGCTTAGTCATATCTAAAATATTACTATTAATAATTTAAATGTTGCTTGAGTTGTGGTTTTTGCCTTACAAACAGTGAAGTTATACTGGGAAAATGGTTGTACCAAAGAAAAGTGACATTATGTGCGGGAAAGTGTTATATGTACGAATGCTACAACCAGGTTATACTGTTCTGTATAATTTATACTTGTCGCTAATGACTTTATGAGCTCAAATATTACATCTGTGTTAGAATCACGAATAACATACATACCATACATTTTTACTGCCATATGTGAATGTTACAGGTTTTATTTGTTTTATTCCAGTTACATTTTCCCCTCTTTTACACCCATTTTTAACCCCTTGATATATTTGCCCGAGATATCTTGAGTTGTAAATCAGTGGGGGAAAAAAATTAATAAAAATATTTTGAGACTACTTTCTTTTGCCTACAAACACATTTTTATTGTTTAATTATTTAAAAATTTGAATATTTTTTTGCAAACACTGTAAAAAAAACCACACTTTAGGGGTTAATTAGTTCTTAACATAGCATTAATCACAGGTTTTACTTTATTTTCATATGGTTATCACCATATTTCAGTATTTACAAAAGTTAGGTGTAACTGTAATTTAATATCAGAGTTTGATTTTACACATGCCCATGTGCCTAGGACAGGCAAAATAAATACTGCTGACTTGACTAGTGAACAGATAGACTTGTGACAACATTCTGAAGCATATTGATGCAGCTCACCCGTATTGTTACTGATGAGGGCACATAAACACACCAAACATATAAAATAAATTTGGAACACAAAGTAATTTTTATACTGTACCTCAAAATATTTTAGCAGTTACAGAGGTACACGTAATCTCAATGATGAGTAAATTTCAATGCTGTCAGTTAAGACTTCTGAAATTCAAAGTGATTTAGAATTTCTTACATCTATCAGCAGTTTCTGTTTATCGTAGGTGCTACAGATTGTCAGTACATTCAACATTTGCTTTATTATGCACATTTTTAATAAACTTTATTGAAATCGGTACCAATATTATACGTTACATATCTTATTGAAGTAACAAAATTACTAAATCCTCAGAATGCAGCAGACACTGTCAAGTGCTCATTAACCAGGTGCATATTTTTGCCAGAGTCTGTTTCATTCATAAGATGTAATTAGAAATCTCACTGCCTTTTGCACACACCTTGTTTAACTATATTGGAAATACGTGCAGTAGAACTTGCCTGTAATAATTCATCACAGTTCCAGAGAATACGATCGTTATACATACAGTACAACCTCTATTCGACCCCCATTGTTCCCAAGAATACGGACATTACAGAGAGATGGTTGTAATAAAATTGGTCATTATATGGGGGTTTTACTAGGCACATGTAGTTCATAAAACTGGGAAATATGTACAAACAAGACAACAAACATGCACGACTGTAAGTCTACGGCTTCTGCTTGGTGAGTGATATTACAGCGCATAGACAGACTATGAGATAAGTTACGCTTTGTACCGCAGCAACAACCATGGCAGTTGAACGAGTGCTGTGGTTGTGCATCGTGACGTGCTGCCTTCTCTCCGCGGTAGTCTTGGGCGAGTATGCAGATGTCGACGAGGACAGCACGGACTGGGACAGTCACAGCTGGCTGACCCCTCCAGATGACTACTCCGCCACTGCCACCAGTAACTACAGTGTCGCCAACAGAGATGGCAAGATATGTAAGTAATCACGTTTCTTGATGTTACTAATCTTTATTGAAAGAGATCAACGTAACGTTACACCGCACAAACTGTTGTAGAAAATAATTTACTGTAGTTTTAAATTGTGTCTCAATGAATGTGTGTAACCCATGGATGTAACGCAGGAAGAATGTAGCTCAATATTAAAAAAAATTAAGCAAAAGGGTTTTGTTTATTCATATTACTAATTGGGGCAAAATACTTTTCGGATCATCACTGTGGGTTTATATTTGACAAATGTCTTGTTTGTCTTACAGTGGAGAGTAGGAGGACCAGTTCAGCTGGACTTTACTCCTGTCCTATCCTACCACCAGTACCCCCTCCCTCTATGTTGCTCGAGAGACGCTGTGCTGTGAGGAAGGTTAGGTCTTCGTCTGGCCTTTTGGATACAGAAAATTCACTGGAACTCATTTTAAATGTTCTGTTTTCATCTGTTAAGTGTGTATGAAAGACGTGCTTGTTTTGTTTTCTAGTCTTCTTCCCGCTGGTTGGTGTAGCGAGGTTCGCCAACTCGCAATGTACGGGCACCAACAACTTAAATGGAACGTGCTTCACGCGGGCAGAGTGCACCCGCTACAGTGGCACGGCTTCTGGCACATGTGCTAACGGTCTCGGTGTATGCTGCGTCAGTGAGTACATGTTATCTGATATCTACATTCACATGCTTGTGTTAAACTGTCTTACAGTGTCTCACACATTTTTTGCATTCTCTATATTTTTGTTGTACAGTTATCTCAGTTTAAAGTCTTTCAGTTTATGTTCTGCAATAACAACTGCATTTTCTGGTCTTATCTAAAATTCATAACATACATTTATCATCAAGTTTAAAAAATTCTTCAATTTAAGAATTATTTTGTGTTCAGTCACTTGAACATCATTAAAACAAAACAGTATGTATCTCGAATTACCTTGCTGTCTGCGAGACATTAGATCACACTACGTACTTCAGTATTTTTTCTTACCAATCCTTTCTCATGCTATTCATTTGAGAATCTTGTCTTTTTAAATCATTCATTTTTGTGACTTCAAAAAATAAATTAAATTTAGATAGTACGACAGTAATCAACTTTAGTGCTAACCTTATTATTGTCTGTAGCTGTATTTTGTAAATAAATTTTTTTAAATATTTACTGTGTTGTACAGTAATTTTGTACTGCAGTCAAGTCACAGTTATGTGTATTAATTGAGGGAAGATGTTACATAATACAGTACCTATATGAAACAAAACGACTTTATGATGTTGATTGACTAATATAACTTAAAATTGTTCAACTTAAAGTTTATACAGCCAGTCAGTTGTATTATTTTAGAAAGCACAATGATCAGACAGTGTGCTTCAATGAAGTTTCCATCGTCACACAAAGTTGCAACGTATAAATTTGTTAATGTAGGGACAGATGAAGAACGGAACAAGTTTTTTACTTATTTCCTGTGCTCATTCACTCGTGTGTGTAATAGAACGGCTTACACACATGGCTTTGTTGGTGTTCGTGATGTACACAAGTGTACAGTAAATCGACTACCTTTGTACAATTTTAAAGCATTTCAAAATCTGATATACAGTCGGCCTGCCTTATCCGCAGCATATTATTCCAGGAAATCAGCAGATATGCCAAAACAGTGTATATCAACCTTAATAAACTACATAAATCACCATATGCAGTTTTTTGGATCCTTTTTTTACTCCCAACTCCAAATAAATATCATACTTGTGCAGGTTCAGATCGTCACTGCATTCAGAAAGAGCCCCATGACATTTTAATATCGTAAAAAGTACAAGTTACGTGTGCAGTGCGGTGCATGTTTGCTACAGCGCAGTAATATGGCAACAGCACACGGCAAGACAGTTCCGCTAATGTTGCAACACTGCATAGCATGATGTGCCACGCTATGTCTCCATCCGTTCCTTCACTGCCAAGGATGCGCGCTGGGCGGAGAGGGAGTGTCTCCACACATGTTGACAGAATTACATTTAATAACACTTTTTCTTGTGTCTAAGGTATTCTTTATCTCTGTCAACCAAACATATAAATTAACAGTGGAACAAGCACAACTATAACTGTATAGGTGCGAATATTTTTTAACAACGGAAGCATGGTGAATTGATTAAGAAACTGTTGTAATGCTAAGATCATTGCAAACCACTGCCATGAATTTACAAGAATTATTACGAGGGGTTTAGGGAGCCCTTCAATGTCAAATCTTTAAAGCCGCTGAGGGCGAATGATGTAGAAATAAAGCAATGCAGGAATGTGTAAGTGGGGAAATATGGGAATTCCAGAGAAAACTCATGACCAGAGAAATTGTTTGGCAAAGGGGTTCCACTATACTTGTTAATGGTTGCATTGAAATAATTTTAAGGAATAATGTGCACGGATAATTTTTTTACATGATTTTAATATTTTTAACTTGACACTTTTTTTTTTTTTTTTTGCCATTTTCGGTGCAGTTCTAATACTTGATCTTATTTCTCGTGCTTTATTTCAGTGCTACACTCGTGATTTTCTGTATTTGCGGCTTTCTTCTTCTGCAATATTCCTTTTAGTAAATCTACAATTTCTAATTTTGTCAATCAAACTAAGAACTTTGCGATCTCTCTTCAGTTTGTAAAGATTTTTAAAGACGTTATGTTGTAGGCCACGGAACTGTGTGTACACAGTACATAAGACAGTGTACTGCGTGCTCACAGTTGAAGCACGCAGGCGAAAAGCAGGTAAACCAGACAACATAACTAAATACACGTGTTCTACGTGGAAGCGGTTTGCTGGCAGGCGATGCGAGAGATATAAATTACTTTTGTTTTGGAAGTGTGTGGCGGACGTCAAGTGGAATGGATGTGAGTGAAGTAAGTAATGCCACCACCCAGGCGGCCAGCCGTGTGCACATTCAACACTGCGTCGCTTCCCTGCTTCTCCCACCTGCTTACCCCTGCTCAACGTACACACATAGCACACTGCGTAACAAAGCAGATACTGTGGCTGACAACACGAGACTAGTTGCTTTCGTGCATGACAAGTGGCACACAAGTATTTCTTGCTGCAAACTGTGAGGCACGCGAGAAAATACAAGTTCTTAGGTATTTCAGATTTATAACTTTTTAAGTTTTTTTCTCCGTAATTTTCCAACCTTGGTTGGTGAGATCCGTGGATGCTAAGTCCGTGGATAAGGTGGGCCAATTATGTAATGTCAAGCAGGTGCAAGGTAAATTTTCAAACAATTGACTCTCCAAGTGTATTAAATGTTATCTGTTTAGAAACATTGTGTAAATTGCATGGACAGTTGTCACTATTGCAGACGTAGTATCTGGGGGTCGTCTAAGTCAACATCTTCACAAGGATTTGATAACTCAGTTAAATTGTATTCACACATTTACGTATCATTAAATTGTTCCACAATTTAGTTGATAAATTTCACCTGCATTGTTGTAATGAAGTTAGCACAAAAATTGTTTAGTACATATTCAAAACACAGTATTTGGGACCAAATACCGGAATTGAAATTAAATTGTAGAATTGGTACCGGAATTATAACTGGTAATACTGTATTTGTTATTCTACCTATCCCCAATTTTTATTAGACCTTTCAAATTAATTAATCTTTAACTATTTTAACAGAAAATATAGTTCTCCTGTTTTTTAATTGGTTTAGATAAAAAGTTAAAATGTGTTTTTTTATAAAGAATTTTGAGTTTTTCGACAAGTAAATTTGGCCCTACCTTACAATGTGTCCTGAAAATATCCCATGTCCGATATACTCTTATAATATTATTATACATAATAGTATCTGTGTAAAATCAATGTTGTATTGTTATAACTCATGTTGCACCTTCCAGACTCGCAACAGCATATAATTAAAACTTGATTGTGTTGATAAAACTTGTTTTGTGTGAGATCACTGCATTGAATGTCACTGTTGCAGTACTATTACAAAATACTTGTGTACATACATCTGTTGTGTTCTTACAGCCATGTTCAAATCCCTGCCTGTGTAAAATAAAACTATGTTGGCCATGATAACATTCAAGTAAATTCATAAAATATCTTAATTCAGCAAGAAAATATATTGAGGTTGTATCATAATTATCACAAGTGTTTCAAGTCACATTCATTTGAAATCTCAGTCTCTGTCTGAACATTATTATGGAAAGAACACAAGTAAACCACAGAATGAATATACACAGTGTTGTTAAGTAACGAATTGCAAGTAATCGGATTACTTGTAACGATTACTGTTACAATAATTTATATTTATAACGAATTACATTAAAAAATGTGTAATTCGTATTTGTAATTGGAATACATAACATTAAATGTAGTCGTTACATTAAGGTAATTGTTACATTGTGTTCATTTCCTGTTACGTTTATTCTCCCGATGTATTTTGGATAAAATAAAGAGTAAGAAGAACAACACACTTGCATGGATAAGCTAAGTTTGTTTCACACTTATAGTGGATCGTATACACAACATCTATGGTCAAAAGTGATAAAACACAGAAGTGGCTTGCCGGGCTCTACACAGTTATCTTTGACTTCTTGTCTTTACTTTGTTTACACTCGCACCTCCGTAGCCTCACAAATCAATCAAGTAATGTTAATGCTCATTGACTCGCGATCATGGACGGTGTCTGTAACCAAAGTGATACCGCGACAAATTCAAATGCTAATGAAGATAGATTTCCGTTTCCTTACCTGGATAAATATTTTGAATTGTCTGGCAAGCAGAGCAAAGAGAATAGGTTTGTTTTACTCGGCCTTGACCTGGCGACTCTTTGTGCTCTTGCAGCTCTCGGGGCACTCCTAGGCGTTTTACTCACCAGAAACAAGATGGCGCAGGGTGTTTTACTCGTCAGGTCAAGATGCTCCCAGGTCAAAAAGAGCTTGCCCTTTTAGCTCTTCCTTGCGAGGAAGAGTTGCGAGGGCAAGTAGGAGCAAATCGTCTGCTAGACGTTACGGCGAGCATACTGCTGTTGACTGCGCAGTTTACTTTCGCTGTCGTGTTTGTAAATAGAGAAAATAAGAATTATTTCAGACATGGATGACGACAGTAAAGTTGCAGCAGCTGAATAAGGGTTTTTTACTCTAACCAATAAAAGTTTTATGTTATGGCGTTGTTTGCATGTGGTTGTTAACCTCTAAAAACAGTTTGCAAAAATTGGATAATATTTGCAGAATGTGTTTAGTTCCCGCAAATGATGAGCTCCTTTCACGAACTTTTTATTCTTTGTGGTTAGTAATTCAAGTTATTAAAAATCGTTAAGGTACGAATTATTATTATTCCTCAGACCAGTTAAGTTTAGTACAGTGTATTTTTCTAGCTTCTCATAATTTCATTAGAAGGCACTTTATCATTTATAGTGCATTATTTGGTGCAGCTGTAGTAACTTCATCATCTTATGATTCTTGTTTATTAAAATTTCTAAATATGTCTGCTAGTTCCGCCATCAAATCAACGCAATAGGCGTTTTCCTCGCTCCTCCGAGAGTTGTCAACTCTTTTTGACCTGGGTTTGACCTGGGTCAACTTGACCCAACTCTTCCAACTCCTGAGAGAGACCGAGTAAAACAAACCTAATAATTTTAATAAAAATAGTAAATTACATGCAAACTTTTTTTTTCAAACAAATCATGTATGTAAGTTTTTTAGTGTAATAAAGTGTAAAGAATTTAATCGTAAGTTACTTAAAAATGGTGGCAAAGAGTAATTGTAATTTTATTGATTACTTCTACGTAAAGTAATTTTTACTTGTATTTAGTTACATTTTCACCAGAGTAATTGTAATTGAGCACAATTACTTTTTCTGTGTACTTTTAACAACACTGAATGTACAGTAGTGCCTTTGTAATAGAATCTGTAAGTACCTGAGTGTACAAATTGATATTTTATTTGTGTTTACACTGTCAACACCACATTTACATATTGTAATAACACTATAGCATTTAGGAAAAAAAATTTAACATTTGTTTCTGGTATATGAAATCTGTAAGAAATTAAAAATGTGTTTATGCTTTAGGATATTTGAAAATATCATAGTTGTCAACAACCAGAATTATTTATACCAATGGAATAGAGTTTACAGTGTAATACAAATTATTAGATATTTTCATTTGGTTACAAATTAACATTCATAATTATCTCTGTATGACTGCAAGGAAAAAGTAGACAACTTTGTATTAAAGGAATGTTAATTGACGAGATTTCACTGTATGTGCTAATGAGCTACAGCGGAACCTTTGAATTACACTTTTTAAGGGAAGAAATGGAAAACTGATACGTAATTCAGGAGTGTAATTTTAGAGTGAACTAGAACTACAAAGATAATTTTAAATAACTGTTTTAAGGATTGCTCACAATATGATTAGTAATATAATTTTGTTGTGTAATACTGCCAGTGTTCATAAAGTCACATTATTATTAAATTAAAAACTACACCTTTGATGTAATCACTCTGATGTATAATGCAATAACACTGTGTATGTGTATAGGTTTTACATTTCATAGTTCCATTAATTTGTTTACAAAATGAAAGTCAACATAAAAATGTTAAACTTTCATTGGCTTCTTAGGAACAAAACAAGTGTATTAGAAGGGAAGCCATTATCAATAGCAGTGAAAAAAGGTTGGAATATAATACCTAAAATGTTAACATAGGGAAAATGGAGGGGACAAAACAATGTAATGTACAAGTGTAAAGTGTAATACAGGAGAACACGTATAATCTTGGGTGTACTGTATTATCAGATACAGTACTATAGCACAATAGCACAGGCTTGTTGAGTTGGAAAGTGTAACAGTCTAAGTCAGTGTGTTCCTGCTTTAACATGTATAGGTTGTTAACGTAAATTCCATTGTGTAGTACTCTGTTTTTATTTAGCTTCTGATGAGAGTGACCTTACGTGACTGGATAATTTCAGTTATCCGGGAGTGTGGCTCATCGACCAGGTTCAACTGCACATATTTTACTAGCCCGAGCTACCCTACTGCATTCACGGACAGTGGACGTTGTACAATCACAGTCAACAAGTGTAACAGCAATGTCTGTCAGGTAAGTACTTTCTTCTGACAGAGGGACGTATCATCACTTTGTACTGTTGTAACTGTAACAGTCCTCACTTTTCGAATGCAGAGAAACTGTGTAATGTTGCAGCCCGGTAGGGCACAATGTGGGAGTTGGGTTGGGCAACTCCCCCTCCCCCCACATTGGCACCCGAGTGATTTGCGTTCGTGCGATGCCATTACCGTATTTAAAACACGTGTGTGGCGGCGTGCGGAAGTGTAGGGTGGTGCCTGAGGCGGGGGGGGGGGGGGGG
>PNEQ01002347.1:24000-35980 GCA_003012365.1 Medauroidea extradentata | reverse complement strand
ACGATCATTCGTCCAAGTCTTTGTTCCAGGCGTCCCGACCCGGCCTGAACTGAAAATGCGACGATCCCGCACGTTTACTTCTCGAACCGATCACAATTATTATGACGTCACTTGCAATCGATCCGGCCCGGAGGACCAAAATGTTCCATGAATTGAACACCAAACAATTCGGGACGAATTCCCAACAAAAAGCAGTTAAATTCGTAGCATGACTTGCTACGCGGCCATCTTGAGTTAACACTGACACGTCTAGCCCTGAACCGGTTTCTTGGCCGCTGCACATCTTGATGCAAGAATGACACAAGTTCACGTGCAGATCTCACAAGAACAACACGCTATGTACAACTATATACAAGTCATCAAACAGCTTGCGAACACATTATTTAACATTAAATAATGCAGTGAAAAGATTAATCACTGGCAATGGCATCCAGACACGGTTTTCTGTTAGTGTACTGTTTCGCCAACCCAATAGCGGTTTTACATTTAGAGATTGGGTTTTCTAGGTGATATCCTGTTCAGCAAAATTATAATATTTAAATTATTACTGAAACAAATACTACTGACTTACAATTGTATAAACACTAGAAGTTAAAGCATCTACAGGCAATGGCTTAAAGTAGGGTGACTGGGCAAAATACGGGAGCTTTTGAAAATAATGAAAGCGTCATCACTGCCCTACACCTAACTTATGCTAGGCTGACCAGCTCTTGGTTCTGAAGTGTTAGTAACACTGGCTAGCATTATTTATGCAAACAGTTAAACATTAACAGGGACTCTAAGCAAAACCCTAGAAACACAACTGATTTATCGAAAAAGTATACCCCAAGCGCAGGCTGGTTGCTTCACACTATATTGTTCTGCGAGATGATTGCTTATTGCCTGTTATTTTAATTTAATGCTGAACTCATTACTCTTGTGACCTTATCTTTTTATTTTGTTGCAAAATACGTGACGGCGTACATTAAATATTTTTTTAAATGTCGGGGAAATATTTGCAATTTAGCTCTGGAAAACCTGGAAAAGTAAGATGATTTTTAACTCTCTGATATGTGGCAACCATTATACTTCACCTGTTCTGTTTGGTTCTTACACTATAACTTACAGTAATTCGGTAGTATTAGTAATAGAAATAGAAAAGTAAATATGTACTGTTCCTTTTTTTACATTACATGACTTGTCGTTGTGATGAGGGTCAATATTTTTTAGTGTCCTACAGTTAAACTATGTACTATGTTTCCTCTTCTCACTGAAAACCTGAATTCTGCCTTCCATTATAAAATATTGATCACATCACTCCTTCCCTAAAACGTCAATGATGCAGTGAACTTTTATCAAATTGACCATACATTTGTTATGTTAAAAACTATAACTATAGTCTATTAGAATCCCATGTTAAGTTCTATGAGGTTGAGCCAACCACCGTACATACTAACTTCAGAATATTTGTAATAAATATTACTGCTAAAATAGTACCACAAAGTGATGATTTTGCACAGTCTTTGTTTGTCTATCTTTTGCATTATCAGCAGCATTTTGTCCACTTTGATTAGCATAGATAGTCTGGAGTTGAATGTATTTCACTTTTCAAAGAAGGCAATTATGTAATTCTTTCAAAGAATATGGTGGTTGTGAAATTTGAGGGGAATTTTGCATAGTTCAGTATGGCTTCAAAAATTTAAAAACTTTCAATACATCTGTGAATACAGGAGTATTTAATGATTGTAGTCATTGTTTCAGAGTTTAAAATATCATTTTCAGTCCATTAAAAATTTTTAGTAATTACTGGCTGAGAAAATTATTTTACCTAATTACGTATTTGTTTTTCAAAGTTTCAGTGATTTCCTGTACATTTTTAAATATTTTCAAAGTTTTGGAAACTTCAGAATTGAATTGAATTCAAATTAGGTATGAGTAGGCTACAGTGTATCAGTAAGAAAAAACTGAATGCATATATAGAAATACAAAACAAAATTTTGTGGGAAAATTTTACAATTTTTGTGTTCTGCCATTGCTGGAACAAACTAAAATGCAAATCTGTTCCAATTGATAGAAATCAGTGCATTTTATTTAAAAATGTTATTCATATGTATCAACTTAACTGATGTACTGTAATCTTCTGGATTCACAGTCTTTAGCTGGATAAATCTGTGATTCATGTTCCAGGTGGTTACTTCACATGCAGTCAAAGTTCCAGTTACTGCCAACCTGAATGCAAACATAACTGGTTTTCTCCCAGTTCACTGTATCCATCAGTTGTTGAAGAGCAGAGCATTCACTAAACATAAAGTACCAATAAAAGAGTGGATTTACAGGTGTGGCATAACACTTTTGTATTACGTAGTTTACTAAAGCAATACAGGGAAACTTCATTTATAAGTACCTCTTTATAATATAAAGTTATTCTCTTTTTCTTTGTTGTGATTCTGTTGCATAATTTTAAAATTTTTTCATTAGTAGGTAAATATTAATTTATGTTTGTGATAAGGCTGTATTATACAAAAGAACATTGCTGTTATCACCCTCAATGTTTCTGGAAAAATAGTCATAATACAAGGGGGCCATCATTGATACTTTTACAAATTTTTCAACTTACAGTATTTTTACAACACAACATCTGTAAATAAAAAATGAAATCGATGTTCAGTCATCTTTGACGTAAATATTACTTGTTTGTTAGTTAAATACAAATTTATAATATGAGTTAGGAGTAGTATTTCGAAAAAATTACATTAAAAGTCGGTTGCTACTTGCTTTTTACTGGAATATCATAATATTGTCTTGTATTTCAATACCGGTACAGTAATTTATTTTAATACTGTACATGTGTTCTGAGTAAAATTATATCCCAAACTAGCAAAGTAACCTTTTTTTATGTACAGTAAATTGAAGGATAAACATTGCGCCAAGGTAATTTTTAGTACAAGTAATACAGTTTTTTATTTTGTTTATTGAAATTTTGTAAAGTAAAACCCCGCTAGCACAACACTTGGTTTGTAAGAACACTTTGTTCATATGTACAGTGATTTGTAAACATGAGCCAAACAGTAGCCCAATTTACTCTCTCGGGCTGATGGCCTTAATTAATAAACACCCATAATACTTAGCCCCACCGTTAAGCTCGCACAAACAGGGCAAGACTCGAGCAAAATTCTACCTATTCTTGAAGATGTACGCTGCACGGTTTGTCAACAACATTCTTGAACAGAGAAACTCGGGTAAATTCACTGATCATAAATATATTCAGGTACTTTTCAAACTTACAAGCCTTTACAATGCAACACAAACATCCAATAGGGCTTCGTACACTGTGTGCACAGTTCTAATTTATATACACTCCAGTCGTCGATTGCCCACCACAAAGAACAATAAAAGACTCGGTGCTTATTATTAGTACAATTTTACACATGAATTTCTCCGCCACAACACATTAATGCCTCTCATAACATTCATCCACATGCAGTCTCAAGCAAAGTCAGGGAAATCTGCAGGTTAGTAGACAATCCCCTTTTCCTGAGGGCGACATTAAATTTCCACGAACTCAACAGCTGTAATTCGGCACTCCTGGTCTCGCTTAAGGCCCCGCTTGAGAATCACGGAAGCTAGATGTTCTCCACATGCCCAAGTTCCGCGGACCCCATCGGCGATAAATGCAACAGCACGAAATCAGTCGGGGAAGACTCACTCATACCTTGTTGTTCTGCTGTCTGCTTAGGTGGACTCACCACACTGGCGGCAATATCCATTGCCAATACTCGTGCCCCTTGACCACGGGGCGCAGAGAACACACATGAAGCCTCGGGTATCATCCGGTGGCACTCGGTAATCCACCATTTCACACAGTGAGGAGGGCTTCTTAGCCTAGACCACCCCTCGTCCACACCCAACACAAGAGTGAACTCTCTCGCTCGAGCAGCTGCCAGCTCAGCTCGCCGACCGCATGCCCCTACCGCCAGTTGACGGAACCAGACCACCCGCTCCCCTCCAAGGGCCTACCTCTCTATGGCCTGTGGAGTGGGAGGTTCAAAGAGGAAAGGGAATGTGCTGGCACCGTCAACTGGGGCCTCCACTATTATTCACCCAAGCCGAGATTCTCGAGACGTCGGCAAAACCAAGGAGAAACCATCTGAATACCCAAAACTCCTCCCTGTACTCAAGACTCTCACTAATCACTCCTAATAGGAAGCCCCTTAAGAGCTTCCACCTTTTTCAGGACAACCCCCTACTTTTAGGGCAATCGCTCTAACATTTAAAAAAATTAATAAATGAACATTTTTAACGAGCTGCAGATATCTCTTAAAATGTTGTTGTAAACAGCAATATGTATAATCAGAGCAGGTAGTGTGAGCTCAACCCTCAAGTAATGCATTTCATGATGTAAATAGCAGAAAAGAAATGAAAAAATTTTTTAAGAATTACTGCTGCCAGCATGCTTAGTGTGAGCTGGGTCATTGACCTGCCAGATGTACCTCAGCGCAGCATCTGCTTCATTCTTCCTCTCTCTTGTTTACTAATCTGCGCTGCACCTGTCTCTTTGTGTGGCAAGTTGCACCATTCGCCGCTGGTCCCAGCCCACGTCCTGCCCATGGCAGCTGTGTTCCAGCCAATGTCATCTTTGGATGGATGTCACAGGCAACAAAGAAAGTACTGTAGCTCCACTTTTCCCTCCTCTTCTCCCCACTTCGGCCATTTCTCCACTTCATTTCCCCTCAAAATAAAAGAATTACGTGCGACATTGCTATTTTTCGTGAGGAGTTTTGTTAGTTGCTAACAGGCCCTCTTAATTGGAATAAAGGAAACAAACCCTTAACTGAAGATTCCCAAAGTTTCCAACCTGTGTCTATCAATGAAAAATAAATAATACAATTAAATAACAATAAAACAAAATTACAGTAACGCCGTGATTTAACGAACTCTGGAATAATGAAAACAGCGATTTAACGAAAGGATTTTTAGGAACTATCAAAAAATAACCAAAAATTTATAAAATTACTAAGTAACTTTGATAAAATATAATATAAAGTGTACTGTAAGTCTATTAAAAATACGTTTACTGGCCGCAGTATATTAATTTTTCTCCGTAGATAGTGTTAAACCATTCGTCTAGGAAAAAAATGGTTAAAATTCGTTGAAAACTTTGGCAGTAGAAGTAACTTTGAGCTGCACGCGCGTGGCCGAGCTAGCGAGTGACGTGTCGCCCTGTTGTGGAACAAGCGCGTGGCTGGCGAGTGAACGAGCGTCTAGATACCCAGCCCACACAGCGCGGCAGCGGACAGCACTGGTACTGATTCACAAATAGTGCTTCGCGTCTCCGTCAGACTGCGCTATCGTGCAGCGTGCTTTACCAATTAATTGTTTTACCGATAAAATGCCGTTGTGTCCAGCGTTATTATTCTCTGTCACGTCCCGTGATAAAACCAGCATAGCTATAAAAATAAATATGTTATGATGTTATTTATACTGCCTTTTTTACAATGAATTTACTAACGTAAATAATATGTTTCGCAGATGCTAAAAAAACGCTCAAGTGCAAAGTATTTTTAGCGAGCAGCAACCAGTTTGCTTTACGAGCGCTGCGGCCCTAAAATACAATGGCCGCCACTGCTCGTATTTTTTTTATTATTTTACCATTATCTCGCAAACTTTTAATTCAGTTTTTTTTTCTCTCTCTCTCTCTCCCCCCAAAATATTTTATGGAGCTTTCCTAAATTTTCTTGGAGGAGCGGGAGAGAGACAAAAAAAGACGACTCGGCTGTAGTTATCATGTGTTGATGCTCGTGCGAGCAGCCTAACTTACCAGGCTCGCTCTCGACAAGTGTTCCACTGGCTGTTTTTAAATTTTTTCCTTTTAAAGCCGTGGCTTCCCTATTGATGGTAACAGCGGTTTGTTATTGTTGTGGACTGTCATACTTTCTCAAAGTTACCTTCATTTCCGACTAAACATGCCCGAGGATTTAATTACTTGGGGGGGTTGGAGGGGGTAAAAATATAAAGTTGGTTTTAACGAAACATCAATTTAGAGTAAACATTTTCGGGTCCCGAGGCATTTCGTTCAATTGGGGTTCTACTGTATGCATCTATAATAATGCATGTCATTAACAAATAATTTTTTTTGTGTATCGAAAAGTTAAATGTTTTGTAGCGGGCTGTCTCTGTGATGTTGATGTGGTTGTTCCAGTTCGCGGCACTGGATGTGGCGGGGCTGTCTCCCCACAGCATGTTGTTGCTTAGTGGTATTGTTTAATAGCTCGTCGACGGCACATATGCGGAAAGTTTCAGGTTATGTTTATAAAAGAAATTGGTTTTCACTCATACTGTATTTTTATTTTACATGGCGCAGTTTGTACTACACTCAACTTACATAGCATAACCACTGCTAGCATAAGAAAAAAAATCATACTTCAGTTCAGATAGTCTAACGGCAGTAATGGAGTCGGAGTTATGCTACTACCATGTCCCGTAGCACCACCGTTGAACTTAAATCACAATATCAAGTTTAATCGCAATAAACTATTAGTACTCTAACGCCCGTTCGCCCGGCTGAAAATAAATCTCTCACCCTCCTTCTGACTACTCACCACCACTCACTCTGCACAACTGAACACAACTGATTAAGGTTTTGACGGACATGGTAACTAATTGCATACCTCTGCGTAGTGATACAACACGATCCAAAATTTACCAAAACACTAAAACTACACTAAAAGAATATAACAAAGGGTCTCAAAATTGGAATCGATAGGTTTTACATCAAAATAATAAATAATATTGAACACAAATACAATAATTGGAGACAAACTGTGCACAACGGCAGCAGGCGATCAACCACAAAGTCTGCACCAGAAATCCTAAAACATGAAGGAGTTTTCAACATAAGAAGTTACTCGCTTCACCAGGAAAAATTTAATAGGATACTAAAATTTGCCAAAACTCAAAAATTAGTTAAAATACAAGAAAAAGTTATATCAACTAAAGTAATCAAAATTTTACTATGGTGAATTTGAAACCAAACAGGCCAGAAAAGTAAACAAACGACTGTACTTTAAAATTCCTAACTGTATATTACCTATATTTAAATTTTGAAAGATGAATTTAAATTACTCATGTCCGCAATTACTAAGTAATTGAAGCCTGTTGTATTATCCCGAACACCTGATGAACCAAAACTGCATAAGGCATATAGCCTGCTATTAAAGATTTAAATTTAATTAAGAAAAAAAAAATGTTTTACTTTAATTTAAATAAGGGGGTGGGGGGGAGTGACTGAACACTTCACAGTATTGATGAAATACTGTATTATGTTGTAAACACGGCAGTTCTGAAACTTCTCTCCCCATTTTTCATCATGCATATTCTGATAGTACTATTAGGAAGGTGTAAGACGAAGGAGAATATTGTAGTCTACTTTTGGTGTTTTCAGGGAAAATATTGTTCATGTTGTTTAAGAAGGGAGTTGGTTGCTATGTATTTTTTCGATCGTCTATTGCTATAATAGCCTAACTTAAATCTGTTAACTTGCCAGCTTATCAATTACGGTTTCTAAGTGAAAATTATACGTAGACCATTTAATATACATGGCAGTCTATTTGTAGTTAGACCTACATGCAACTCTCCATCCATGTTTTTTCTTAGTTATCTGCAGTTAATTTTGATTTGTTCATGGTTGTGTCGAATCTTAACTATTGTGCTAGGCCTAGAAATACACTACACAATTTGATTCAATTTAACTCGCTCTGTAGTTTTTCTATAAAAATGAAATATAATTGAAGGCTGCAAACATTATTCCACTTCATGTATAAATGTGAACTTAATGCACAAAAAATGATGGGAAGATGATTTCTTGTGAACAGTAAGCAGAATACCCTTACTACTAATAATATTTTACGATTAGGAGGCACTGGTGTACAGTAAAGGTATCGTTTTGTTTAGATTGCAGCACGCAGTCTGAAAGATTATTCTTTATCAATCAGAAACAAACATCTGATTTTCTAGCGACAAATGGAAACACGGGCCATATTGCGCGTTTCATGTTATAAGTCTAATGCTGACTTTGCTGTCTGTTGTAGTTTTCTTGATTGTTGTGTTCGTGATTAATGTTTATGTACAAATGATGTATCATTTTACTAAGATTTAATCAGCCTGATAAGTAAATATGTATTTTGAATGTAAAAAACATATTTTTGTCCAGACACGTTTGAAACATGATCACACACAGTTATTGGTTTTCACTCTGAACGAGGTGGTCTGGGGATGCTCTAATGGTCAAAATTTTGTCCTGTCCATAGGGATAACTCAGTTGTACTGACAAATTTTGGGAAACTGTGTTTGTTTCAGTAAACTATGCATTCTACTGTGTTTTTTTTTACTGTAGTATATTTTTATTAGCATAAATATTTTTAATAAAATTATATCCTGGGAGAACGTTTACTACCTTTTTTATTTTTACACAAAATTAAAAACATTCATACATACATCCATACTTGTGCCCGAAGTAAATTTACAGTAGAAAAATATTTCCAAATAAAAGTGACAAAAAACAATGTGTACAAATTGAAAACTCCTAGAACAGTGCATATAGGTATTGAATTTGTAACAACACAGCAGATAGTAGATACTATCCACGGAGACTAACAGGGGTCGCTCTTTGAGTATCCAGACGCAGAAGTTGTTGGCTGGCTAGCACTGTACTGTACTTGCCAAGAGAAGCATGAAGCATGCCATACAAATTTAAACAAACTTATTTTTCATTTCCAGTCAATTTTCCTTAAAATTATTACTTTATCAAATCTAATTTTTCATGGTTCTGCAAAAATGAGTCGAGATGGCTGTAGAAACTGTCAGATCGTTAGTCGGTTTACTGTACAGTATTTCAGAATCTTGAATTGCAGATTCCAGACAAAATAATTTTTAAAGCTTTTATACATTTATCAGAAATATTCCTACATTAAGAGCCCTATACACCAGGCACTAGATGCTGCATTTGAGGTTCTGAAACAGGCTAATGATAAGGTCTAGACTGGCTCGTGTGTCAAAGACTGCATCGCCTTTATGTACGGGGCATGAAAACAGCATGCAGTGTTGGGGTCGTTGGCTTTTTTCCAATAGGACTTTAAGCGATGACCCTACTTTTTTTTTTTTACGGAAAGTTCATAGTTGTGCTTCTCTGTTTCTGTTTTTCGATTCCAGTTGGTATATTCTGCGTGACTGCAGTCTGAAAAAAGCATGTTTTAGCCATTTTGAGATACTTTGAAACAATGAAATAGAGAAGCATACTTTTAAGTGTGTTTTCTTTTTGTAGCTAAAGATATTGAACACACATTTAGCAGTATTTCTTAAAACACTTACTCCTTACTTGCTACAACAATGTTCATGCAACAGCTGTAAAGGACTCTTAATATATACATCATTGTTCCAAAATTTTACAATTTTTTCCCATGTAGGTTACATATGCAGTGTACATTAATGACAGTGTAAGAAAGTTTGTATGATGATGTGGTAACCTGATATTGCAGTCAGATATGTAGCAGTGTGGCACCCCTGCACCCAGTGTTGCCTCCCTTGGTAGAAGTGTACGTCAACTCAATGCTCGTCCCCACCTCCAAGGTTCCGCAGGAACACACAAACATGCCTATCTCTGAGGAAGAGATACGTTCTGTGTTCAAAACATCCATCACCTGTGGCCAGAACATGAAAAGTCCTTCACTGACCTCACAGCTGTTGCTGCTTTATTACCTCCTGCTTTATGAAGATGTTAGGTGAGAGTGTGTTTGCAGTGGCAAGATGTTGATGTTATTAAGTGTCCGTAGTATGTTTTGGTATCTTTCAGCTCAGGAGTCTGATGGTGGAACCATGTGAAACCAACTTGACTTGGACTTTAATCATAATTTCCCAAAAATTTTTAGAAAATCCAATAATTCCTAAAAATTATGTACAAATAGCTGGAAATAGGCAGCTAGGCTAACAAAGTAATCAGCGGTACAAGTACTTACAGATGATTCTTGTAAATAAGTACAAACACGCGAAGATACAACACACATTATGTACACAATTATGTACCTATACATAAATTAAATAATTCTGAGCTGGCCACCATCCTGTTTATTACTCCCACCCACCATCTTGGCACCCACCTCCCTCTTGTGTTTATCATTTTTTATGCTATTAGGGACTGTAATTTTTTATTTATGTGAACTTGGAGGTTGCCATATTAATTCAGTCTGTTTTTCACAAATTAATGACTACATTCGTCATTAGGGGGGCCTTGGACAATATGTACTACAGTAGTTTAATATGTAATGGTGGATCCACATGGCTCCACCGCTAGACTTTTTCCATGGAAAGTACCAAAACATACCGTACAAATAGTGTCTGATTTTTGTTTGTAATGGAACGTTAAAATTTATTACTTTATTCTGAATGCTTATTATTATTTTGGTTGTAAGTTGCTGTAGTTTAACAATATTTTACTTTTCTATATGCTGTGCAAAATTTGCTGTGAAAATGAAAGTATAGCATAAAATTTAAAATCATGAATTTAATAAATATTGCTGTTTGTTTCTAACATCTTTGGTATGAGGGAAAAAAAAGAAGGGCATTTAATGGTGTACTTTCCTAAGGTTGTAATTGTAATGAATAGTAATTTTCTAAGATTATGATTGTAATCAATACTAATTTTTTGTGACAGTTGTATAAAAGTACAGATAATTTTTCACCTTTTCAGGTTAGCTAACACTCAGAATATTCTCTCATCTGGTCGTAATGTGAAAATATATTCAGCTGAATTTCTTTCTGAGATCCCTATAAAATATTTGCTTCAACAAGCACAGAAAGATCAACAGAGCTATGCAGGTACGTATGTTGCTAAATAAACATCTGATATGACTCTGAAAGTCAAATGACTGCATCCTCCATTTCCAGATTGAAAAATGTAAGACACTTGTCTGTGTTAAAAATATTGTTTCATAAATTAATAGTTATAGCAGACACAGAAAGGTTTTATTTACAGTACAATATTTTCATTTTCTCCACCCATGCTGGTATTCTCCCCAAGTTTTTTTTTCTGGACAGTTACATACAGTACTTCATTTTAAACCAATTTATGCAGTTGTTTATTGTTGCCAAGATGTGATTCTCACTATAATTTTTTTGTCCTCTCATGCCTAATATTTCCATTCATTGGAATGTTCATCACACAGATCTGCTTAAACTTCCAACAATCATAGCCTCTTACATCTTCTCATGTACACCACTAACCTGTATGTAATTGTTTTCTGTGCATAAGTATTTTGTATGCTGCAGTTTGGCTGGCAAAATTAATTAATTAATATCTTTTATTTTGACCTGGATAATAAAATCTAATTTAGCAATGTATGAAATGATTTGATATAAAGTAATAGACTAATAGGTAAATAAAGTAAGGTGCAGATTTAGTATTTAAAGGTTGCTTTCTTGTGTTTGTTTCGCAACTCGAATTTTCCATAAGTTGGTTTTATATGCGGTACATACTTGAATTGAACTTTAGAAGAAAATAATACATATACTTTTACATGCAGTGTATAGAAGCAACGAGTTGTAGCGGGTCTCTGCTCTGTCACGTCTACGTCGCCGTTGTTGTTATCTTGACGTTTATAATTGAGGTTATGATGTTCCTATTCGGGGCGGTCAGAATGTGACGGGTGCTTCTTCTATGTCTACGTATGTTGTTTGTTTGTTTAGATGTTGGACGCAACTCTCCTCCGTTGCTATTACAAGTAGTTAGCCGGCAAAAAAAAAAAACACAGAGAGCTGATGTAGAGGCGGTGCCTATTATATTGATGCCCGGATAGCAGTGAGGTTAATCAGCTACAGATGAATAAATAAATAAAAATCATAATATCGGCATTTTCTTTCTTTTATTTAACCGTTCTTTTGACGCAGTTTAACAGACACAGGCCATTAACATTGCGAGTGCTCGCCCAGAAATAGTTGAGGTGACTTTTCT
>PNEQ01002347.1:0-23000 GCA_003012365.1 Medauroidea extradentata | reverse complement strand
ACATAGCTCGGCCCCTTCTCCACGTAGCTCGGCCACTGCTCCACACACAGCTCGGCCACTGCTCCACACACACAGCTCGGCCACTGCTCCACACACAGCTCGGCCACTGCTCCACATAGCTCGGCCACTGCGCCACATAGCTCGGCCACTGCGCCACATAGCTTGCTCGGTCACTGCTCCACATAGCTCGGCCACTGTTCCACACAGCTCGGCCACTGTGCCACATAGCTTGCTCGGTCACTGCTCCACTTAGCTCGTTCAGTCACTGTCCCACATAGCTCGTTCAGTCACTGCACCACATAGCTCGTTCAGTCACTGCTCCACATAGCTCGTTCAGTCACTGCTCCACATAGCTCGTTCAGTCACTGCTCCACATAGCTCGTTCAGTCACTGCTCCACATAGCTCGCTCAGTCATTGCTCCACATAGCTCGTTCAGTCACTACTCCACATAGCTTGCTCAGTTATTGCTCCACATAGCTCGTTCAGTCACTGCTCCACATAGCTCGTTCAGTCACTTCTCCACATAGCTTGCTCAGTTATTGCTCCACATAGCTCATTCAGTCACTGCTACACATAGCTTGCTCAGTTATTGCACCACAAACTAAAGAGCTGTATGTTAGTAGTTCTGATCAATTTCAATGCGTCACTGTGATTCTGCCACTGTTGTGGACTGTGGCGTACTGCCGTGCTTCAGAATAAATGTTTCCAAAATTAATGGCAAGATTTTTACTAGTTAATAACTGAAATTATGTTTAATGTTATAATGTGAGCAGGAAATATATAAACAATGGAATTAAATTGCAAGAGATTAATGCATGGATGTAACTGCAATATGTTATTACAGATAAAAAAATGTGGTATGCAGCAGTAACATTATAGCAAGATTCTGCTGATGTAATCAAAAATTGTTTTGGAAAGATTTATGTATTCAGTTGTTAAAAAGAAGTGTTTTGTAATCTGTACATTTTGTAAGGTTTTCATTACTATATGAATGCTACTTGCAAGTGAACAAGTATTTTTCGTTACTAATTACAGAATTATTATTTTTATCAGGTTGGAGTTGTGTGTTTCCCTTAAAAGTTTCATTTTATTTCAGTTATTTCAGAAAATTCTTAGCAATTTGTTGGTTGCCATTTACTGTACAATTGTTGCTGCTGATGTTATGTTGGTTTATATCGCTGATGAGAAGCGACATCAACTCTCAGTATTTACTTATGAATGTTCATTATATTATCTAATATTATTTCAGGACTGTTTTCTCCATTGTTGCGACTTTTGGCCACAAATTTTCCTCATCTTTCCTTGGTCTGTGATTGGTTAGATGATAACATTTTGCAAGATCAGTGTGAACGTCATAAAATGTTTCAGCTGACAAAAAGGCAGCTCAACTTTAAAATTACAGAATCAGTTATTGATGAAGGTTTGTACATTTTCTTTCCTTTTAAACAAATTAATTAGTGTCTAGAAAGTTGCGATTTTGTAGAAATGTATGTAAAAATAATTTTGGTGCACAATGTAAATTCAATACAAATTGACCTTTCCATGGTGTGTTTGAGCTTGATTATTTCATTATACCCAGTTGTAAAAATGCATTTTCTTATTAAAATACATACCATTACTGGTATGTAATGAGACTAATTGCAATTACATTTAGGTAGAATGCACAAGTACCGGTACCTACAAAATTCTACTTGCATGTAAGTAAATAGCAACACATATGAATGACACATTTTTTTGTGCTCTCATACTGACCAAGCCAGCTTCCTGAAGCAGAAAATGGTGGCTTACTGCAGTTGGTTGACAGTAGACGGTGGTATATAACTAGTACACCTGGTGGCTCAGGGGCACCCTACGTGGTGGGAATTTTGAAGATTTGACTTTTTTTATGTTTGTATTATTGTTTTTGTGAATGCTAGTGAGTGGCCTTATACATTCTGTGAATAATTTTATGCCTCATCAAATTACTTTTGTCATCTGCAGAAATATACCTAGTTGCCATTATTAGAAAATGTCTGTGTGCAGTTGTAAGCCACTTTAAGATACGTATAGGGTGTGTGACATGTGTGGTTATTGTTTTTGTGTACAGAGATAATACTGTTTTCAGAAATTTGCAGATTTATACTGTGTTTTTGTAATTTTTACAACATATTTTGTGAATTTTTTTCATTGCTTGCAATGGGAGAATTACACGTCATTGCCTCAACATTTGAGAAATAATTACAGTGGACCACAGTTATAACATTCATATTTATAGTATTTTCCTCATTAACAAGCTACTGTACCTTGTGTTGCTTCCAAAACATGTTTTGCAATAAAGAATATGACACAATCTAAAAGTTATTTTGTACCATAGGTAGAAATTTAATGACTACCATCAGAAATGTTACTCCAGAGTTCGACATTACTTTAATTCCCAAAGAAACGTACCAGATCTTTTAGGACTCAATGTATGCTATAGTGTACTGGATGTAAGGAAATTTATAGCCCAAACTGCAGAGGGTGATTCCTTAAGAAAAAATAAGTACAGGCATGTTTTCTTCTTCTCATCTGGATGTACCTCTTCAGTGCATCTGATAATTGGAACCACCCTCTGCTGGGGGCTGAGATCTGGCATCTGAATCTGTTCTTCATACCTATCTGTTCCCTGGGCATATTGGATACCTATCTAACCGGATTGTCCTAGGCAACCAACACCAGTATCGGTCGAAGGAATGGAGGTGAGCTATGAGTAAATGTCAGGAAGGAGCATATGAAGGTGGATGATGAGACAAAACTAATCCCAAACCACTACTTCCATTGAGGATAGGTAGGTGCTCTCTTTCAAGAGAGTTGCGGTGATAGCCATATTCCGCTACCAGATGCTGAGACCGTGGTACACGAGGCTAGCACAAGACTGTATCAGCACCTACTCTGTTCTCAGCGAGACATGTTGCGATGCCCACCAAATACAACTGTATCCACCAAGGTATCCAAGGCTTCAGTCCCGAGGTCCCCACACTTCCCCTCTCCCAATTACCTAGATGTTTATTTTTAACTGCCCTGTGAAATGGCAATGTGGAATGGGAGCAATTATTATGGAGGGTTCCGAGGACAATGGAATAATCTGTTTCATTAGTGGACTTCAGTATAGGATATCCTGTGTATTCCAGGTAGATACGAGTGTCCCTCTCACCCAGTCACTGAAACTATACACCTGCAGTGGCCCAGGGTGCGCCCCCTATTTCTGACACTGTAGTCTACCCCTATTGTTGTGCAACAATGGGCCTTGACGTTCTCGGAGACTCGTTCCTGCTACAGTTCTACCACCAGTGCACTGGCTCAACTATGCAGCCGCAGCTACTTATTCTTACCACTCTCCTACAATGTTCCACTAGTAGAAATGTCCAAATGCCTGACCCAATATTTATTCCTTGGGAGCTGTTCCTTAAACAAGTGTTGGTGAAAGAGTGCAGCAGCATGGCCGCCTGTACACTTGTTTGGCATGGTAGAATGGGGTATGGTAGGAGTGCGTGACTGGACTGGTCGTATACCCTCTGTGTGAAACCTGCTCCTACCTTGGAGAATGCGAGTGCTATGTACATGTTATACTATGACAGTACCGGCATTAGCATTAACACGACCGGTGCTGGGGCAGGTGGAGTTATCCAAACAATTTCAGACGTTGCACCCTACTGGGACGCAACAACATTATTGTGGACATGTTCAGCCAAGTGAATATTAAGAGGCCGTTCCAGTGTTTCAGGTTTATGTATGCAACCTGTATTAACACCATATAAATCAAGGTTAATTTTATTATCGCTATAGTAATAAGAGTATTACTCATATCAACATTATCTTAACATTTTATTAAAGTCACAGTCGATCTTATTTTCGCTGCGTTCGCCGAAGTCAAGTGTAAAGAATGGTTGACTACAAATTTAAGAAAACTTTTTTTTTTGTCACGTTGATAATGTGACCTTAAGTTATACTTGATTTTGCAGAATGTAACGAAAATAAGAACGACTGTGACATTGATAAAACGTTAAGATAATGTTGATATGTGTAATACTCTTATTACTATAGCAATAATAAAATTAACCTTGATTTATATGGGGTTAATGCGGGTTGCATACATGTGCCGGAAACACTGGATTTGACTCTTAAGGGAACCATTATTCTTGAAATTCTGTTAAGTGTTGTTGAGATATCTAACCTGTAAATAAATTGCTTTTCAAACCTTTCCTCTTTGCAAAAAGTAATAGGGGTAGCCACCCTCTAATCACATAAAATATCTTCCCCGCCAGGTTTTATGATTTTTTCATGTTGTCTATTTGAACAATAGGTTACTATAAAAAGGTCCTTGTGTTACAACAGCACACAACTGTTGATGAATGGTGTTCGAAGGCATAACTCTTACTGTGGCAATAATACAATACTGTAATGTACACAAAAATAGTGTTACTGTACATGAAGTTTGTTTATAAAAACCTTCAGTATAAAACATTTCTCATTTTAAAGTATAAATTAAAATACCACCAAAAACCTAATGGAATGTACATTGTGTTCAGTTTAAAAACTCTGTAGTTTTTTCACGTTCTTAAAGAGATGTTACTGCACTTCACATAGTGACAGATGTTTTGGTTTTTCAGCATTTAATAATGCGCACACATGCCCATCACGAACGAGCATGATATTGCAGCAATTAATAGCATCACCTCCCAAATGAGCATTTTCAAAGTCCTGGTTATTAATTATTTTCCTTTGAGACTGTTTCTTTCGTTCTACCACTTGTTAACATAAGTGTAGCAGGCAGTATGTTGTGAATGGGTGAGGCCTTTATAAGTAAGAAATGTTTGTTCCGGTCAATATTTCCCCCTGATGTTGTAGCATGAGAGGAGCTGAGGATGGCTCAGTTGGCCTTGTGGAGTGCTCGTTAGGTAAGGCCATGGCCTTAGTTAAGGAACCATCCCAGCTTTCGCTTGGAGCAATTTTGGGAAACCATGGAAAACCGAAAACAGACTGGCTGAAGAGCCAGGGATCGAACCCGGATCCTCCCGAATGTGAGTCCAATATGTTACAGTTGCACCACCTCACTCACTGGAGTGCTCATTATCAGGGACAATTAGATGGAGGATGTGGTGACGACTTTGTGATAAGTAGATATTTGCAAGACAGTTAGAATCCCAGAATACTTTATACGGGGTTTGATTCCTCTGATGCCACAATTTATTTGCACTAGCAGACTAACAAGTGCAGCAGAGTGTGGTGGAGAGAGACTCACTGCTCAAAGGGATCCAGGCAGTTCCCGATCATAATGGTTACTGTACTTACAGTGAGGTGACTGAAGTCCCGTGTGTTCTAAGTGTGAGCAAAAGTTACTGTGTATGAGATGCAGATGGAAGTGAAGTGTCAATAGACTTGGTCTTGTGCAGTTGCAATCTTATGTCTTTATCTAGATTAGAACTCACCCCCAAGAACCTTTCACAAGTGTAATATACACATTGTATGGATTTATTAATACTCAAATGTTAATGACATGAGGCTGCAATAAAATACAGTAAAACATCTCAATAAAGCCCCATCATGGATCCCTAGAATAGGGTCTATATATAGGGGTGGTATTTAAAAAGAGGTTTACTTGTACAGTAAAACCCCTATTTTAAAACCCCACAGTTCTTGAGAAAATTGTTGCTATAGAGAGGTAATTGTTATAAAAGGAATTGTTATGAAAGGGGTTTAACTGTATATATTTTGATTATAATTCTTAACACAGTTTCTATATGTGCTCACTTTGCCATGAACATTCTATAGTCTGGCTGCTGCTATGAGTACTTGTTTCCTCTTTACTTCCAAACATAATTTGTAGATTGACAGATGTTTTGGTTTTTCAGCATTTAATAATGTGCACACATGCCCGTCACGAACGAGCATGATATTGCAGCAGTTAATAGCATCACCTCCCAATGAAGTGTGGCAGTTTGCAGAAACTATTGTCAAACATTTCAAATTACTTCTTGATGACAAAATGCCACGAATTATTCAAGGTAAGTCTAGTGTGTAACCATAGCGCACGTACGATTATGTGGTTGTATTATTGAGAGTTAGTGAGTGAGTGAGAGATTTTGGTCAGCGCTCAACATTCGAGGTCTTAGTGCTGGTGAGTGGCAACATAAGGTGGGAATGGAGCCGCGCTGGAATTAAGGGATGGGGAAAACGTGAGACCCCTGTGAAAACACACCGACTAATGGCATTGTCTAGCATAATTCCCACGTGCAAAAATCCGGGGACCAACCCTGCTGGGAATTGAACCTGGATCACCTTGGTGAGAAGCGAGACCATTCAGCCACCGTGGTCCCCTTGAGAATTAGTATCTGTGTATTTAATGTTAAATTGTATTGTTGCGGTTATGTGTGGTTGGGTAATGCCCACCACCTGGACAGCCAGTGGTATTGCTTTGTATTGGTGTGCCTTACAATGTGTTGATTCTTGATAGCTGGCTTAATTACAGCATGTTGAGGTATGTAGTACGCTGGGGATGCATATACCTGATCTGACTCAAGGAGCATATAAAGGACATAGTTGGCACTCCCAGGTTAAGCCTCACGTCTTATTTTCAGGGCCATTTTGGCCTCACTAACAATTATATGTTGCCAACCACGCAGCTCGAAATCGTACTAGGAATCACCTTCTCAATTTATTGTTTACTTTTCGAAGTGTTACCATATTATGCCTAGAAAACACTATTTGATAGTTTTTTCTGTGTGTATAATTGTTTATTTCCCTTATTTTTATGACTATTTTCAGTCAATTGAATTTTCAAAAGAATTTTGTTTTGTCCCTACAAATTACTGCCGTTAACAGCGTCATGTTGCCATTTTAAATATTTTATAATGCATGATTTAAACATTTCTTGAGATATGTTCGTGTGTGTAAAAGTATATTTACGAAATTTATTTGTACGCATCAAAAGTGGCATGAGTTTGTAAAACTAATTTTGTGGTAAATGTTTTGGTTAGGGTATTCGCAAAAAGGCACTCAACGTTTTATTACACATATTATTCGTATTGTAAATCCAATACTGCACACTTACAAACCAATAAGTGACTATCTAAATATATAAAACACTAAGAGCTTGCCTTCAAATAACATGTTTTAGTAATTATAAACTAGAAAACACAGCATTTCACACAACCAACATGTGGTAATGGACAAATATAATAGAATCGAAACAACCAGGCTCACAAACCGCATGGAGCAAAATGTTTTATCGTGTTACATGTTTAAACGGAAACTGTTTGTTATCTTATAATCCTTATAATTTAATCTTAAATGTGTGCAACTAACACAATCGTGCACATGAATTGAGTAAATACGTATTACTGAAAAAGTGATTTCAATCCATTTTGTTGTATTTTTGGAGCCATACCAGTGTTGGTAACAAACAGTCGTTATTGCTCAAAAGGAGATCGTAGGCCCTATCTAGCGTCAGACCCTTGATCTGAATGAACCTTTACCATGTGCCCTGAATCAAGGTAGTCTTTCATGAAGTCTGAATACCTAGACCTGACTTTTGGATTTGCCTTAAGGGTGTTCAAGTTCGATAAAATAATAATTTTAAATTTTTATGAAATATTGCTGGTTTTGTAGACAATACTTGTGTGAGTAGTTTCCTCTTACAAACAATTTTAGCTCGCACAGTTTTTTCATAATAGTGCATCAGAGTAAAAATTTGCATGTTCTGCTGCCATGCAAATAGTGAAAGTCAATTGACTTATGTAAGTGAAATAATTCACAGTGAAATAACATGCTACGGGCTATGTAATAAAACATTAAGAAACATCCCGCGGAATAATTTTATATTTTCAAAAAAGTTTTGAATTTTGTAAATTTCTTCTGTACTTTTGTGATTTTTCAAAACATTCCAAATACAGTATGGCATTGTGGGTTTTTAAATGTATTGCATAGCTAATGGGATGTTAATTCACAGTGAGTTATTTCATTTAAGTATATTGAATGGTTTTCACTATTTGCATGGAAGCGTAACAAGCAACTTCTGACTTTGGCGCACAGTTATTAGAAAACTATCTGAGCTAAAATTGTTCTGTACAAGGAAACTACTCTCACAAGTATCTTCTTTAGAAGTAATGATATTTCATGAAAATATAAAATTATTATTTTATCGCACTTGAACATCCTTTCAAAGCGAAGCAATCAATTAATGGCTTGGGGCCTTGTAGTACCAACATCAGGATGTGAAGTGCGAAATGGTAGGACAACACTATAGCAGCCATCATCTGGCCGTGTGTGAGTTTCAACAAATAATCTCTCACAAACTGCATCATTGGGTGAACTGTATTTAATGGGAGGAAACTCTTCGACTTCCCAGAACTTCCAAACCACGTCTTCTAAAGGTGGGCATGAGCTGAAAAGAGAAACACAAAAGGACTTTGATATAGACAAACCATTTTCAGTTGCCACCTTTCCCGTTAAGATCCAGCCAAAGACAGAGTCTAATGCTACTGGTGAGCCATCAATCCTCTCTCCAGTCACAATCTGAGGAAAGAGGTCAGCACCAATAAGAAGGTCAATTGGGCGAGGAACATTAAACAAGGGGTCCGCAAGCTTTAGGTTGGACACAGCAGTACAAATCTTAGATTAAATTTTGACAGTAGGGAGGTGGCCAGTAATACAGAATCCAAACCGAATTGTGGACTAGCACTACCAATAGGAGAAGTAACAATTGAAGCACACATCCCTGCTACATTAACTTGTGTGTTAAATAACCCATGTACTGGCAAGTGCACCTTGATAGAAGGTACAGTTTCAGGTGTGGGTCAACCAGGGCTTTCATCCGAACTGTCAGCAGGCTTTTGCTCAAAATGTAATATTGTGTGGTGCCTACTGCCTCAACTACGACAGGAGAATGATGGAATTCTTTGATAAGTGGGATTTAACCAAGCAGTTCAAACAAAGCCTTTTATCTTTCTTTATTGCAAACCGATCTTGAATAGTCCACTGATTAAACTCTGGACATTTGTAAAAAGGGTGTGAGTTACTGCATACAAAGCGTGATGGAACTACATTGATAAGGAAGTTGGATGTGTGAAACTTCTGCTTGGTTACTAGCTGAGGTTTCTGTCTTGAAGAGGCTTGTGCACTGATCTTACTAATCATCCCGTGTGCACGACAATGTTTTTCTAAAAATTTGTGAAACCCATCCAAAGTTGGAAGGTCAATAACCAAACATCATTTACCATTCTGACTGCAAAATATCGGCAATAAAAGAAGGTCCGAATGTTTTACTGGAACTCCCAGACCATGAAGTGAGGCCAGGTTCTCAAATGATAATAGTATGCAGCTGACGTAATGATGTTCGGAACTCAACTAATGCAGCAGGTGCTTGCAACAAGGCCTCAACATGGGCTGATGCAATGAGCTGCTTGTTGTCATAACGGTCTACAAGCAAGTTCTAAACGACCTCAAAGTTCGCTTCAGACAATGGAATTGATTTAATCATTCTTAGAGGCTCACCACTAAGCGAACCCTTGAGATAGGCCAACCTTTCTACTGATTACAGGCTGGGTTTTTTAGTTACCGAGGTCATAAAAATATTGGAGAAGTTTGACAATTGCTGAGGTGTGCCATCAAAGTTGGGAAGTGTAATTTTTGGTAGTGCAACGTTCAACTTGTATCTCTTAGGTGAATCGATCTCTGTGCCCTGGGGTGCATTTGTTTTGCACTCCAAAGCTTTACCAGCATCGAAGACTATGTAATACTGCTCTTCTAAATTTGCAGTGCACTCCAGGTGATCTGCATTAAGTCTTCCACGTCGCTTGCAGATTCTTCTATCGTAATGTAGTTCACCTAATACAATTGCTTCACAATCTGTAAGTCACGTTCATTGGCAAGAAGCAATTTTGCCTTTGTTTGGTCATTCGTGGGTGCTTTAGCGAGGTCACACGCACATTTAACACGACATTCTGCTAATTATAGCTACAAATGTGCTTGCGTCGTAGCCATAGCGAGATGTAAGCACCTAAAGAACCAGCATTGAATGTGTTCATACTTAGCATGTTACTGTACTTTTTGCAGATGTTTGCTGTGGTTGAAACAGTTGTGATTTGTTTTCTCATTCATAAGTGTTGTTTATGAGTTATGTACTTTATTTTTGTACATTCTCATGTGACTACAGCATTGTCCTGTGTGGTTGGATTACAGAACTATGTAAGAAAGTGTGGCTGTCACTTAACAGTGTACTGCCCAGAAAGTTGTGGGTCCTTACCACAAATGCTCTCTTACATGAGAGCAGCTCTATGATAGTGACACAAGAAAGTATTGTGTTGGATCCTCTTCAAGTACTGCGTTGTGACTTTAGAGTCTTCAGGTGAGTTTAACCCTTAGCCACCCATTTATACTGTCTCTCTTGCTTTTCATGGACAAAGAAATTTTACTTAAGTTTAACTGCTACCTTAGTTTTGAAAAGTGTTTAAGGTATGTAACAGCATTACTCGGCTTATTTTTTCGGTAATTGTTATGTTTTATTTAACATATTTATTACCATGCGTCGCATTTGCGACGCAAAAAATTACGCTTCGTGGTACCGCGCTTCGCATTTGCGATGATCGCGCACGGCCGACTTCGTTTCATTCGTAAATAAACAAGAATTGATTCTATCGCTATTTGTTATGCCTAGGCGGTAGCGGATACTTCGAGCTATCGATTGCAGTATCGTTTCTACTAGTTGGCATCTTTTGTCAGCAACAAAACAATGTCGAAATTAGTTTTTATTAACTGTTGTGTGTCATGGCGTTGCTTGATAAACGTAGGTTACGCGATCGCGCAGTAATTGAAAGAAATAATGTTTTTGATAGTTCGGGTGAGGAAAATGACGACACGGACATTAGTACAGATCATTCTGACTTTTGATGTGATAGTGAACCGGAAAGTTCGTCAGACCCGTGTACAAGTGACAGTGAAATTGCCGGCTCGTCTGCTGAAGGTCACGTCACGAACGGGAAAATAACTACCACAAATGCGTGTTCTAAAAACCACACTGTGGTAGAAAATTGGAGTAAAATGGACAAAGCTCCATTAGAAATTCCTTTTACAGGCGTTAGCGGTGTAATAATCACTCCCCCAGAACCGCTAAATGACGGTAACGTGCCACGTCCTAACCCTTTTGATTACCTAAAACTTTTTTTTACAGACGAGTTGATTGCATTGCTCGTGATTGAAACTAATTCCTATTATGAACAACAGTTTGCATCGCTAAAAGGCATGACTTCCAGCCCATCCTTTGCAAACTGGAAACCAGTAACAGAGCTGGAAATGTGGCAATTTCTGGGTTTGTTGTGTTTGATGGGCCAGGTTGAAAAACCGAAGTTGACCGATTATTGGACAACGAGGGAAATATACCACACTCCGTTTTTTTGGGAAAGTCATGAGTAGGAATAGATTCCTTCAAATTCTAAAATTTCTGCATTTTAGTGACAACTCTTCTGCTGACCCAAATAACAAGCTCACCAAAATTCAACCCATTATTGACAATTTTCTAAACAAGTTTTCAGCTGTTTACTCTCCAAAAAAAATGCTTTCACTTGATGAAGGTATGGTTCCCTGGAGAGGTAGGGCTAAGTTTAGGGTATTCATGCCAAACAAGCCAGATAAGTATGGCATAAAACTGTATATTTTGTGTGAAGCTGACAGTGGTTACTGCTACTCATTCTGTGTATATTCAGGAGACAGCAGAACCATTGTTGATACAGTTTTTTATCTTTTAGGTGAACTTAAGGGAAAAGGGTATTGTCTCTTCATGGACAATTTTTACATCAGTGTAGATCTCAGCAGAAAACTTTTGTCTGTCAACACACACACATGTGGAACAATTAGGCAGAACCGTGGTGCTCCAAAAGAGCTCTTAGCTTGTGCCAAAGAGCTGCAAAAGGGAGAGGTGGTATTTCGCAGAGATGGTGATGTGCGTGTTGTTTTCTGGAAAGACAAGCGCCTGGTAAAACTCATATCTACCATGAACACAGCAGGCATGGTGGATGTAAAATCCAAAAAAAAAGATACCAGGTTCTGATAGTGAATGCCGGAAACCAGAGATCGTCGTCAGCTATAATACCTACATGAAAGGCGTTGACCACCTTGACCAGATGGTCAAATACTACCCCATGGCCCGCAAAACAATAAAGTGGACGAAGAAAGTAGTTTTTCATTTTTTTATTATGGTTGCATACAATGCCTTTGTTGTTATGAAAGAACATTCGGGGGTAAAGTTGAAGTTTATCGACTTTCTGTCGCAGTGCGTCGAAACAATGACGACTACTCCAACAAAGAAAAACCACCATCAGTTGCTAGTTGAGTCTGACAACTCTAGTGACTGTAATTCGACAGTCTCCCCTGTTGCCTGGCCACCAGTACAGGACACTGCATCTAGACTCTTGGGAGGCATCAAGAACCATCCGCTTGTGAAGATTCCACAAGTAGGAAAAAGGACAAATATATTGAGGCAATGTCGAGTGTGTTCTGTGAAGGGTGGTAAACCCAAACGCACAAGTTTTATGTGTTCCACTTGCAACATCCCCTTGTGCCCTGACAGTTGCTTTTCCCGTTACCACGGTGTGAAACATTTTAAGAAATGAAATGAAAATTGCATAGGCTGTGGTTTTTCAGTTCCAAACTTTTGTAACTGTTTGTAAATATTTTTTTCAGCCTTTTTTTTTTGCAACTGTAATTGTATAACTTTTTTTTTATGTATCTGGAGGTAATTTGATGATTACTTAGTTATTTTTGCTGGCAAAAGTTTAAAAGAAAGTAATGAAACCCATAATTTTTAATTAAAAGTTGTTTAAATAAATTTTTATTATTTTATAAATTAATAAAATTCGACAATTTATATTTTTAGTGTGTTCCCCGCACATTTTGCTTTTGGAAAAACATCACTTTTTTTATGCATAGCACAAGGAATCAGTCCACAGTAATTACATTTCGATTTCACTGCATACACATAAAAATTTCTCTGGAAATGGTGGTACCAAGGAGCGGTTATCGGAATAAAATTGTGGTAAGCAATGTGTTAAAGTGAAATATGGTTCTGTGAGGAAAGTTTACAATGATTATGTTAATTATCTGTTTCTAGAAGAGAAAATGTGATTAATTCGAAAAACTAGTTATTTTGGGTTGTGATGAAGTAAAAAAATAAGGCTCTACACAATAAATATACGAGTTGATTAAAAATTGACTGTGTTTAGTATGAACGAGTACAGTGCAAGGAATAATTCAACAATTTTGTTTAATTACTCCAGATGTGTTGGAATACGTAGTTTCTATCTTTAGGCCATGGCAGATTCAGTCCTAGTTTCCTGCCTTTCTGAATCAGTGTCTCTCTAATGAGCTTACTCTCATCAAGACATTAAGCATTACTCACCTACCTGTGTGAAGGAAGATACAGGTCTGTTTGACACTTGGCTATGATGTGTGGCAGGTGCGCCCCGATGCTGGAAGTGGTGCTGCGAGTGTTGGAGGCGGCGCTGGCAGCATCCCGCAACCAGCTGGCCAAGCACATGCTGGAGCACCCCATGTTAGACCGGGGAGGTCAAGTTACCAGCGAGGCAGAGCGGGAGGAGCTGAAGACCACTCTCATTGCAGTGCAGGAGAGTGCAGCTCTGCAGATACTGCTCGAGGCTTGTCTAGAGACTGACCATGACAAGGTGGGTCCACCTTCGCATCTGATGACAGTGTGTAGACAGGGCCTTGCCATTGTGAGTTTTGTGCTCAATAATCTGTGTCGTTGCCATTTTGTTCTTATGTAAATTTATATCTGAACCATTGTTGTGCTGAGTCATGTCGTAATGGCCATGCTATTTTGTGCCGAATAAAATACTTTAAAGTAGCATTTGCCTGTATTTTAGAAGAAAATTTTTCGCAGTGTAGATTTAGTTTTAAAAATATATCATTACAGGAAACATTTGTTGGGGAAATGTTTTGTGTGTTTACATTTAATTTATTATTTTTAGTTAACAAGTGTATGAAAGAAAAATTACATCAGGCTCTGATTTTGGCTAGCAATAAATTTACCCAAAAATATGAATTTTGCATTTTGCATAAGTGAATACGTCCATCACGTTGTTGGGGTCATAAAGGAATTCTAAAGTATATTGATGATAAAGATACCGGTTGTGAAAGCAGTGACATCCTAATGTTCAAAGTACAGTGTTACCAAGTTAATATTTTTTTTTATTTTAAAGTCCTCCTAAATAAACATTTACTTAATAAAAATTGGATAGTGGTATTTACTCTCCTTCATTATATCAGAGGAAAATAGCTGCATGTCTGCTGGACTGCCAGCAGAAATAAATGGATGGTGAATATTTTAAAGGTGCATCTTTCCTAGGAACCCTGGTGAGAGCAAGGATATGGAATAACTACATGTTAAATTATATTGTGTGGATCTAGTCACCCGTTGATCCTACATGTACACCGCCACTTACTTTTTTGTTCATCCTGTTGCAGTCAACATTGCTATAGGATATTTTAGGCTGTATTTTTCAGTACGCTGGTAAGTAAGTGTAGATATTTTCATGCCTTTAAAACTCTCATAAACACCTACTCATGCATTTTTTTCCCCCCACATTTTTATTTCTATAGTAATGTTAACCTATTCCCCATGCAGAAAATGGTTTTTGCCTGATTGTGATCTAATGAAAGGGAATTGAACACTGGTTGAATATGTGTACTGTACGTATCAATCCCTAACCTAGGTCTTATCAGTGCTCCCATCAGGCAGCACACGTAAGTTCACATCAGCCTGCCACTGAGCAAATTATATTATCAGACAGCATGTATTCAACTTGTAGGACATAGCAGCACTATAATGAGCACCATATGTAAAATGGCATCTCCTTCTGATTACTACTTTAGTTTACAGTTCAATTAAAGGCAATAATGTTTTGTGGTTTGTATTTGTATTGCATTACATTAACTTTAAGCTTACTACAGTTAAACATTGTATTTTTCATTATGTAACTATATGTTCTAACTAGCTGGCCGGCTGCGGCTTTGTCCGTGTGAAATTATTTAATATAAACAGTAACTCTGGATAAAATGTGTGATGAAGGCATTTAACAGCTAGCGTACTCAATAACAGTGAACTATAAATTCTCTTAGCTCAGTGTAAAGAGCTCGCGCAATATGCTCGTATGATATTGTAGTAATTTCCATCGCAAAGTCTTGCATGGTATATGAACCGGTAACCCCACCCCTCCCACACCACAAAACTTTATACAATACCTGAGTGAATGCTTAAAGGCAGGCTGTGATAATTCTTTCGCATGTACACGCTACAGTCTAAAGAGGTTTTATTTATGAGTAGGTTGGCAAAAAGAAACAACTGTTTAATTATTTCTCCGTGATCATTCTCTTTATTTGGGAGACTGTAACATTTTACTTCTTTTCACATCCTTAATTTTCTAATTTCATAAAATCCTGAATTTGATTTGTAGATATTTTCATAACCTTCATTCTTATCAAAAATCTTATCTCTATGGGTATAAGTGGTACAGATAATTATTTGAAAACACATTAAATTTTTTTAACAGCTTTCAAGGACGAATTTTGAAAAACTTAAAAAATATTTTTTATGTATTTATTTAAGCATAATTTTAAAAAAAAACTTATCTCACTATCTAAAATGGTTTAGGAGAAATCAAAGATTAATGAAAAACACATTTTACGGCTTTTCACCCCCTTAATTTTCGAACTTCGCAAAAATGAAAACATTCGCGAATATGCATTTCTTTGGGTAATATTACGAAGTTAAAATATTATGATAGCTTACCCAGTTAATAAGATATCAGGGATTCTTTGAATACGTATTTCGTCCCTTTTCACTCCCTTAGTTATCAAATTTCGAAAAATCCATTCTTAGTGGGTGCCTACAGACCAAGGGGAAGCTTCCCTCAAAATTTTATGATTTTAGGTGCAGATGTTTGAGCTGTGCATTGATGAGTGAGTGAGTGTGTCAGGACACTTCATTTTATATATTGCCAGACAATTTTCTCAAGAGAAATGTCAAAATCAGGCAAACTTATACTGTACAGACTATATAATATTTTCTTTGTTCCATTAATTGTAGCTACATGAAAGCTGTTGTTTCAGGAGAAGCCTTGGCTGAAGTGGGCGCTAAGAGAAGTGCGAAGTGTGGTGTGTACATTCCTTCATCACTGCTTCATTGCTGAGCCATCACTTGCCAAGCTTGTCCATTTTCAGGTACATCTCTACTTAAAAAATGGGCAGTTCAGTAAGACAAGCTTTAAATTATCAATTTGCGATTTCTTGAATTGATCACTTACCTAGGGGTTCATTGCTCGAGTGTCAGATGCAAGGGAGTAATAAGGATGGCACTGGCATACACACCAAACTGTCATATCACTGGTGTGTACATGCCACTGTACAAGTGTATCTTGCTTGAACATAACTAAAGCAGTGACCCTATATTTTTTGGAAATGACTATGGTGCAAACATTGTATGCTTGTATAGTTTATTTTGCATCCAGTCACAGTAAAACCTGTCTATTACGACTCCTTTGCAGCTCCTGATAAAAGGATAGTATTAGAAGGGTGGTCGTAGTAAGTACAGTAAAACCTCTATTATGACCTATGACTGTCCCTGAGAATACTATAGGATAATATTATAGGGGTAGTTGTAACAAATACAGTAAAACCTCTATTACAACTCCTCATGATTCCCGAGAATAGGATCACATTAGAGGGGCCGTCATAATAAATTGAATAAAATCTCTATTATGACCCCTCATAGATTCTGAGAATGGGATTACAGTATATTAGAGGGGCAGCTGTAATAAATACAGTAAGACCTCTATTATGACCCTCATGGTTCCTGAGAATAAGATTTGATTCAGGGTGTCCAGCGACTGAGAAATATGAGAAAAGGGGGAAACGTAGATGATTTTACTTACGGCTGGAAATTTACGGGACTTGTACATAATTCACAAAAATTCTGGGAACTATCCACCAATGTTTATCCGTTATAAGCGTAGTACATTGTCCCAGAGGAAGATGGAGGTGTTATACCAGGCTAACACGGCCACAGGTTGGAAGCAGCAATGGATGATAATGATGTCTGGGCATGTTGAAGGATGTAGAAGGGCGAGCTTTTATGTAGTTGGAAGTGCACATAGGGAGTAGTTGCCAGTAGGCCTGTATTGGGATAGGCCATGTTTCTGCTAGTTTTCTGTAGACAGTTGTTTGACATGTGGACATGTCAGCTATAGATTTAGCTTTGTATAGGCTGAGCTTACTTAATGATTAACAATTGCTTTTGGCAAGGTATAAAAATGTTTGACATCCTTTACCTACCATGCTTAACAAAGTAATAATACTGAACATGTTTGAGTTTTTCTGGACTAACTGATGAGGTGTAGCTAGGTGTTGCAAAACTTAACTTTTTTGTTAACACTTGCTAGTTGGAGGCAGCTAAACTTAGGTTTTAAATACTTCCATTGACACAGAAATTTAGTTTGCCACAGTGATGTTTGTGTATCTGATAAACTTTGTGCAACAGATTTTATGGTACAGTTTATTATAGTCGCTAGCGAGGCTGAGATTCATCCTGACTGTTATGTATGTAATTAAGATGGATGTCACACATATGGTAGTCAGTTAATTCAGCAAACATAGTATTGTCTTAAGTATTTTCTACTGATGTGTGTAGTACAACGGAGACACTTTAGACTTAGGCATGCCATTATTCTGGTGTAATTTCCTTGAATCAGTTGTGAAAACAACTGCTTTAGCTTTTAACATTAGACATTCAATATTCTAGACATTTCAAACAATGAGAACAATTGTTGCAATTTTCATTTTGTTAGTTCAGCCCATCCACACTCAGAATTATGAGGCTGTTTATATTGCCGCCATACTAGACAGTGGCGCTTATATGATTGTTTCCGACACTAAGCGACCTTGATCTTTTTAGGTAGTCAGTTGTTTGTTCGTTGTTCTGTTGTCTCGTGCACTATTTAGACGTTGTGTTTATTTTAATGGAATGTGGTGGGTCTCTTGAATTAGCTTGAATCTAAAAGAATTGAATATGGGTAATGTGTTAACCCTTTTTCTTATACTTTTCTTTTGTGGAAATTGTAAAGAGTTGTTTGCTGGCGTAACGAAAATTTGCTAATGAGCATGATGTGTTTTGAAATTCCACATTTTAATTGATATGGTATGAATTTTTGCTGTGAGTACACTTATTAACCCTTTTAGTGGCATCTTTTTTCGAGGTACATGTGTGAAAAATGCCATAGTATCTTTCAGATATTAGCAATCATTTACTAAAAATTGAAATAACTCTATAACAATCAAAGTAATCAAGTTGGAAAAAATTCTACTTGCAATTAAATGTTCCCTGAATCCAATTTTCTTGGCAAAAAATGTTAACAGTAAACTAAGTGCACCATAGTAGATAAACTGCACCACTAATGTGTAAGACTTGGAACTGGCTGGCTGCAACTGTAAAATACTCACTGGTGTACACAAAATATAGTGCTCTTTATATAGGTTTTTTTTAAATCTACAGATTGTGCGTTTGACAAATTAGTAAGTAAAATCAAGGGTTGCAAGACCAATGCTGCCGGTCTATCTCTGCGTGTGACCAAATTAAACTGCGCCATTTTGCAGCTCATAACATGCAATATCCTATAACTTTTTTTAATTTAAGTCTTGTAGTCTTTTCAGCAGTTGCCTGCCTCCTGTGTAGCATATATTTGCAGCATGTAATGTGTGTGGTGTGGTATGCAGGGCTACCCTCGGGAACTGCTGCCAGTGACAGTCCAAGGGATCCCCTCCATGCACATTTGTCTAGACTTCATTCCTGAGCTGCTGAGTCAGCCACAGATAGAGAAGCAGGTGTTTGCAGTGGACCTCACATCCCATCTCGCCCTCCGCTACATTGTACCAAAGTCCTTGTGTGTAGCCAGACTGGCCATCAACACCTTATCTACATTGCTGGGCGGTGAGTGCTCTTACACACTAGTTTTGTATTTACATATGACTCTTACTGTTTGGATTTGATGTGTAAATTGTGGGGCACACACAGTGGAACCTCGATCCATTGTTTCTCAGGGGACTGACAAAACGTTTCAATTCATGCAGATATTTATTGGCTGTGGTCTTGAAATGCAGATAAATAAGAAATTGGACCACAGAATGTGTTCCATAGATGCGGACATTCAGTGGATCTAGTTTCAATACAAAGAGGTTCCACTGTATATGTCTCTCACAGATTCAGAAACTCTCTAGATATAAAAATAATTTTTTATATACTTTGTAGTTAATTATACGTTTTTAAGTACTGTCGTAAAACACTATGTGAAAATTTCTCAATTTGCACACAGAATAATATGGTTTGCAGGGGATTATTTCTATGCAGGGAACCCACTTGTAGTTTATACTTCCTTCCAACCCAATAGCTGGGCATGAGGTGCTAAAGGTTATTGCAAAATAGTTGTACTGGGTTTTGGCTGCTTACATCCTGTGGCAGAGAGTAATTTTGGATTAATTCTGTGAGACAAGCCATGTGGCTGGACAACATGGGTATATGTGGGAAATTAGAACCAGTATCTTATCATTTTGCATTAACTTCTTTATTTGAAAACACACACATGTTAAAAACAATCCGTGATTAAATAAATACATAAGTGAATACGAACTAAGGTTGTCATTGGTGACATTGAGAACTCACTTTAAATTTGTAGCTTCATTATGACTTTTGGCTAATAGTTTTCCTATGAAATTAAAAGAAAGTGCTGATTTTCTGTTGTTTCCTGATCAAAATATTTGCACAACACTAGCATTGTATAAACCTGTACGTATCTGTAGTTATCAGTCGGTTAAGTACCTGCATGTTTTTTATTTGTGAATTATGTTATATGCCACATGTGTTTGTATGTTGTAGTTCTGCCAAGCAACAGTCGAGCACTTCTTTTTGGGCCAGTGTTACCATCGTTAACACGGATGTGCAAAGCATTCCCTCCTCTGGTTGACGACACTGTATCCCTGCTGATGCAGCTGGGGCGTATGAGTGAAGCCCAGCGGTCCCTTGCCGGGCCTCGAGCATTTGTTGTCACACTTGAGGAAGACTTTAATGAGGAGTTATGCCATGGCATTCAGGAAACATTCTCCAGCATTATTTGTGAAGCTGTGCTCAGGGAGAAAGTTTACTAATGTCTGCTGCACAAGTGTACACATTACTGTGTTTTTGCAGTGTACTGGACATTTCACATTTGCGCAACATATTTTTAACTCCTCTTGTGTGTACACACATTACATTTTAAAACAGTGTATGCAGCAGTGTCTAAATTAAACCCATTTATTTTTTTATGAAGTGAAAATTTATCATTTGCAAACAATACAAAGTGTAAATATTAACATTTTTGCTTATTTAATGTTTTGGTTAATGTCTAGTTAGGGGTTTGCAAATATTTGAAATTTCAAATACGGTATTTTTCTAACAGTAAATGTATATTATTTGAATTTGAAAAACTAATACCAGATTCCCAAGTTTCAAAGTGTTCAAACAATTTCGAATAGTGAATTTTAAACAATTTCTTAAAGTAATGAGAGCTAATAACTTGGCTATTTCAACTTGGTATGTACAAACATAATACAGTATAATTTAACAGGTTTTACTGTTTTCGCAGATATTTAAAGGTTAAAATAAATACATATAAGGAAAAGAACTGACATTCACAGATGTTTTCAACATAAATAATATTCACATGTGGCATTACATTCATGGTCATAGATATACTCGGGCAGATACTCTACTTGCACTCGAAGCGTAGTGATACACACTAACGGAACATCTCGATATATGCAAGATGGCGGCACTGGTGTAGATCACTGCTAATCATGAACGTGGTAGCGGCAGGGAAAGTTCAACGTCTACCTAGTTACCATGCATACATCTATGATAAGGTATTTAAACTCTGTTTGTTTACATTTAATGCTGTTTATGTACATAAAATGTTGGCTGCAGGGAAATTAATAATTATTATTTTCATTAAGTAAAAAAAATATATATTGTGGATCGTTACTGATGTCTCAGAGAGTGGGAACACAGATTAAAATTTCTAACTTTTGGGAAACCTCATTTTCAGCTGTTGGTGTGAGTGTATTTTGGGCAAACTTTGATTTATTACTGATACTTTTATTTGCTAACATAATTGGCCAGTTGAAAATGTTCAGAATTTCTATAAAACTACTCTACAAATGTTTCTTAATGTGAAACACATAGGAATTTTCACTGTTTTACCAAAAATTTGTTTGAGCATTAGAATTTCCTACACACGAAGATCAAATTTTTTGTAATATTGTAATAATTTATTACATATTAATTTAGCTTTCAAATTTCTGTAGTAAGATTCTTTTAAAAATATTACAGTAAAGTATTTTTTTCTTTCTTTTTATCTTTATGCAAGTAGGCAAGAAGTAAACTAGATCGGCTGTGTCATCTGCAGTAAGCACGTGATAAAAAAAACAATTTTGTGATTTTTCACAAACTTAATTAAACATGTCTGAGAAGAAAAGGCAGTACATTATATTGCTGTAAGAACAGGTGCAAAGTACCAAAAACTAATATGTTTTAAGTAGGCCTATGTTCAAGTTATCAAGTAAAAAATTCTAAATTTTGATGCTTTTATTAATAAAGTGGATTTCTATATTATCGGACCTCCATTCAGTGTACTTAGGATTTAACGGACAAAATCTGGCGAGACAAAATATTCCAATGTCGGGTCTGTTTGTCACATGCAGCACAAGACCTACCTGGTTATTGTGCTTTGGTGAGTGACATCAGGCGCGTGCACGGATAGCCATGTAAGACGGTAGGCATAGCTATTTTTAATCGCGTATCGGGGTATGTGCCGTGTCCGGGCAAGAATGATTGTCTACCTCAATTTTTTATGGGACTGTAAGATCAACAGCGCAAGACCTACCTGGTTATTGTGCTTTGGTGAGTGACATCAGCCGCGCGCACACAGACAGCTGCGTAAGACGGTAAGCAGAGCTATTCATTTGTCTGTGTTTTGACGTGTCCGGACAAGAACGACTGATGTGTCCACTTGAATTTTTTACGCAGTTGATGTACGTGCGCGTTAAAGATTGTGAGTTTTTTTTTTTAAATGAAATGGCGTCTGCAACAGGACAGAAAATAAAGAAAGTAACTTTGACATTAAGCAAAAAAATTGAACTAATAGAAAAGTTAAGAGGCCGGTGTTTCGGTAGCAAAGTTGTGTGCTGATTATGGTGTCACGAAACAAACTGTGTCGGACATTCGTAAAGCAAAAGATAAGTTGAAGAGTTATGTGGTGAAATATGATGTTGAACAAAAAAAAAATGACGCAGGGGGCTTACGCTCGAGTTTTCAGTCGCATGCGAGTTAGAAACCGAGTGGTTGTTTTCAGGACATGGAGATTGTTTTATTGTTCGGCATTTCATTCTTTTAAGTTAAAATCATAAAAACATTTATCTAAGTTTCTAAAAAAATACAATTCGGCTTCCAAGTTGCATGCGACTATAAACTCAAGCATAAGCACCCAGGAAACACATGAAACTTGCTACTGCATCTTCGCACGACGAGGCAGTGTATGTTCAACAACGCTCATGTGATGTAAACGTGCGAGATGTAGAGATAAGATCTGCTACGGACAAACTAGCACAACACATGCCTTTCTCACGCTCAGCATTTCCGCCCCTTCCTTTTCAGTAAGAGTCTCAAGGACGGCGGCTAGATTATTATCTCTGAGGCTGTGTCTCAAATAGCCCAGAGAGCACTCTCTCGCACCCTCTTGACGTCACAGAGTGTACTCTCTGCTGTCCCAAATTCGAGTGAGAGTGGGCGAAAGGGAGAGTGAGCCAGAGTGAGCGACGATGCTCCCTCTCGCCCACTCTGCGGGAAGACATCTTTGTTTTCCTTCAAATTCAAACCATAACCTAAAAGTGG
>PNEQ01002346.1:0-10026 GCA_003012365.1 Medauroidea extradentata | reverse complement strand
CACCACGTAAATAAAGTCACCCCATCACGTACCCAGTGTCACCTCACTACGTATATAAAGTCACCACATCACGTACCCAATATCACCTCACCACGTATATAAAGTCACCCCATCATGTACCCAATGTCACCTCACTACATAAATAAAGTCACCCTATCATGTACCCAGTGTCACCTTACTACGTATATAAAGTCACCCCATCATGTACCCAGTGTCACCTCACTACGTATATAAAGTCACCCCATCTCGTACCCAATGTCACCTCACCACGTATATAAAGTCACCCCATCACATACCCAATGTCACCTCACTACGTATATAAAGTCGCTCCAACACTTATCCAGTGTCACCCCCACTTGCGGCAATACATTTGTTATGGATGAAGAAAATATTGACTGAACAAAGTAGTATTCAGCTACCTCATTATTCATTTCTAACTTAAAATTTGAGGTTAGTAATACATTTAACATACATTTATAAAATAGCTGTCGCTCGTTCGTAGATATTTATAAAAAAAGTGATCTTCAATTTGGTTTCTAAATCATCAGTTTTGTTCAGTTCCGAAATCCCAAATATTTTTAGGCTCTATTTTGGTTCTGTGTACGAACCTAGGTGTTGAATTCTGGTACAACTTTAAAAATGACGACACTTGTTCGTTAGATACATCACGCGTAGATAACGTGCAGTATTTGTTATGGAAGACGTCAATGACAGAGGAAGTATACAGGACGTTTAAGACCAAGAAGTTTGGTGTATTTAAATGTCATCCAATCAGTACGTATGATTTACCTCGATTAAATTTATGTTTATCTGTACTTGGTTATCTGACACTTTATAGTCTCTCTGTGTAATGCTTAGGTGTTATTAAACGCAGTTAATAAAGCATCATGTCATATCGCGAAAATGTATTGTGCCAGCATACCCTTGAAAACTCTGTAGTTTCTAGCAACATATAGGATTCGGTGATATACTTCTGACACAACGTAGCTGTCTGCAGACCAATAACAGGCATAAAATATTACGATTTCGGCAGGGCCACGAATTTTTCGCGGAAAGAATTTTGCCACAGTTTGTATCAGTGTCTTATCTGCACATCTACAGTTCTGATTCACAATCAGTGATTGGATGTTTTAACTGTCATGTGTCTTGAGGTTCTATCAGCAAATAACACACATATAGTGTTGCAGCAACCTTACTGTGATTGACACAGTCAAATGACAGCTATCACTTCACACAGACACGCTGCCAATAACCATGATGCACAGCCGCAGATGTGCACGCAAGTCACTGAAACAAACTGGAGCAAAATTATTTTCGCGAAATGTTCATGGCTCTAGATACTGGGATTCTTATTGGCTCAGTCAAATAGGGTAACTGCTCCTGGTACAGGTTAAAGCCAGTAATCCTCTGGTAAGCTGAACGTATGTTGATATCCAGCAAACAGTCAAAATTTCCCTCGATAAACCATCATCTCTAATCATTTTTCATATAATTTCTTTTTTTTTACATATCACATTTCATTTGGAATTTTTCTGCCTGCCCGTTAGAAAGAATGAAACAGAGAAATGAGTTGTTTATTCTTATAATCTAACTACATCGTGTTACTGAATTGTGGAAAATGATTTTTCCCTGACTTATAAAAGTAATGTTTTACTTACGAAATAATCGGCGATTCTGTCGTACAAAGTCCCAATGTCGTAGTAAAGCATCTGGTTGACTTTTGCTCTTTTCTTCGGCTCTTTTGGATACATTGAATCGTCCTTTGCGTACTGTTCCACCAAATATCCTTCGATTGCTCGGCTGTGAAGCGTAAACAAAATAAATATTTACTAAATTATTTCAAATTCCTCCCTCCTACACTTAGGTTTGCATAAGCATTATGGAATGCATCACATTGTAACTTAGGCCTAACTTAATCAGCATAACTACCTATATACGAATCAATGATCCCCAGTCGAATATATGCACTAAGAACTAAATAATGCTATCTTACACAAAGGAAAATTATTACACTGTTTTTGACGTATTATTGTATTGCAAGTGTACAATATACAAAAAATTTCAATTTACAGGTTTCTGAGTTAAACTATTTTAATAATGATGAGTTCATTTCTAAATACTCACTTGAACTCCCCGATTTTCGATACTACTTTTATCTCTCAGTTAGAAAATTTAGGTAGTGCATGTGTGTTTGTTTTCTTGCATGATATATTAAAATGAAATTTAGGCTTCGAAGCGTTTTCCTTTGAGTTGTCTAGGTAATGCTCAATATTTTCTGACAACCAGATCAATCGCGTGTTCTTTGAAGTGTCCGACCTAGTTGTATTGAAAGTAATTACAGGAGGACATTCAAACTTCAAACAACAAACTCCCATAGCACAGACATTCAGAGTAACAAATTTATACCGTCCGTGAAATGGTTAGGCCAATTAATAGATGATGACAGGCAAACATGTAATGGTAGACGCAATGAAAGCATTATGTAAAAATTATAATATACATACTACGGTTAAAAACACATTTTGCATTACATAATTTCTATCCTAAAATTTATTATGATTTTATTTTCTTCCAAATTTTCTTATTATGACTACGTCTGTAAGTATTTTGTATCTAATGTTGCAACAAGTATCAGGTAACAGATTATTCCAGAGACACCTCCATAACTAACTGCATGGAATCTTGCCTATAGGTCATTCGCGATAAAAATGAACACTTTTGAACACCACTGTGTCTAGAAAAAGTAATTTAAATTTTTGGGATAGTGACTTCAAGCGTTAACTTTGAGTACGATACAATATATACACTTTGATTAATACTGACGTCGCTTTGTTCATTTGAAAAGTGACAGTAAAATACAAATTAACTGAAAGGAATCAAGTAGCTAGGGTTTCAACAGGGCTCACATAATCCCTAACCAATTTATGTTTTGTGGAAGCTTCCAGCAGAACTTATAGAACATTGTGTAGTGGAGCTCGGCATAAGCGTACACAGAGTTGATTATTTAGGGCTGTAAAACCCTTTCAAGAGTGCGCACCCTGATGAGAAAGACCAAGAAATGTTTTCCAGTTTAAAGCAGTCTCTTTGCAAAATTAAATTTACCGATGTGCCCAAAATTAATTTGAATTAATGCAATGAGGGCTACAACAGGATTATACAATACATTTTAACTATTGCCTATTCGAGTTTATTTATTAGCTAATTGCCTTGTTCAAGTATACATCCGATACGCTAAACAAGAGCAGCTTGAGAAATACAACGAAAGATTTATATTAAAACTGTTATTTTTATTCATGGAAATACCACAATTGGCAAACTTTTCTCCTCTTTTAACAATCATCGTGTAATTATATGTGTCGCGCGGTAAACTCAATCTTCTAAGTGCGCGATTGTAGCAAAAATATACTGAAAATGTTGTATTTAGTACTGTAGCCTACAATTATTTAAAACTAAACCAGAAGCAGTTATCTAAATATTTCAATAGTAATACATAAATAATTATTTCCAAACAACAGTTACCTATGGCGAGAAATACTGTTAACATTTTCGGCAGTAATGTGCGTTTAAATACACAAAATAAAAAATATTGGCATCGCCTATTAACTATTTTCCTCTTCAAATACTACGCCGCACCGGTAAGTTTAACATATATTTGTGTTTATAACTTGTATTAATAAAATTTACACACCCGTAACCTTTGTATCGTTTCCTTACAAGTACAAGAGTGCATCATCCCAACTGGAGAGAGAGAGAGAGAGAGAGAGCAACAGAGTACAAACAAGAGATCTATCTTGATGTTATGCGGAAGAGTACTCTCTCAACAGAGTACTCTTTAAATTGAGACATGACCTTAGTCACCCAAAGCTATAAATAATATTGTGCAAATCAATCATAGCTTAAACATTTTTTCGGATCTTCGCAAAAAAATATATTTAATGATAATTTTAACTGTATTTATAATAATAAGTTAAGTTGTAAAATAAAGTGACATCAACGTTGCGTTCAGTTTGCGTTGAATTCAGAAAGAAATCTTAGCTTTACGTAGCGAAAAAACTGCATATTTATGAAAACTGTAAACGAAAATTGTATACGAATGTTCTGTTTACACTCAGCACAGTTTTTCTGAGCGTTGTCGATGGGCACGGGAACCCTGGTGAATGTATTTATTTATAAGTGTAAATGACCGTAGCGTAGCGCTTATACTGTTAGCCGCTGCTGCGATCTCGTCATTGTAGAGTTGAAATGCCATTACATAATATGGCGCACACAGTAAGTCGTCCCCAATGTTAGCATTTACTCGCCCGAAGTACGACACGACATACACCACGCTAATACAGGAGCAGATATGTTGATTGCGCTAACAGCTATGAGAAAAAAAAAATCTAGGTGAAGTGTACCCTGACAAGATAAGATAACGATATCTTAACGGCGCGGTCTACCGCAATTTTAATCACCATTTTTTTTATTTTTTATTTGTACCAGATATTTTTTACTTTTTTTAGACATAAAATGTGACGAAATTTGGCATTTATAAATTTTTTTATCTCTCATAGTTTTCGCGTAATGGCTTGTTAAAGTCATATTTTGCATGTTTCCGTTTTAACGACTCACTAAAACGAACTAATATACCAAACTCAAAAAAATCACAGTGGATAAAGACATTGCAGGCTACAATGACATGCTCATAAAATTAAAGAATAAAAATTATTTGAATTAAAAAAATGCTAAAACTGAAAATAAAAATTTTAAAAATTCAATTTTTTTTTTAAATACAAATAATTTTTATTCTTTAATTTTATGAGCATGACATTGTAGCCTGCAATGTCTTTATCCGCTGTGATTTTTTTGAGTTTGCTATATCAGTTGGTTTTAGTGCAATCGTTTAAACTGAAATATGCAAAATATGACTTTAACAAGCCATTACGCGAAAACTATGAGAGATAAAAAAAATTTCATAAGAGCCAAATATAGTCACATTTTGTGTCTAAAATAAGAAAAAAATATCTGGTACAAATAAAAAATTAAATAATGGTGATGAAAATTGCGGTAGACCGCGCCCTTAACGTTCTTAGTCCACAGAATATCAAATTTAATTCATGATTCAACGGATTAAGTCTAGACAATGTACGTGTGATTCACTATGTTAGAGGTTTTCAAGAAATTTATATGGAAATTAAGGACTCTAACTGAGTAAGCGTTTACAAAATGCAAAACAAAGCTCATTATTTAAATAGACATATTCACTCCTTTCAAAACACAGCACACAAATAAGCAACTCAAAGAGGAATTGCGTATTTTCATGATCCCGAAATTAAGATTTACGTGCATTAAGTTAGTGGAAACTTGCATATATTATTTCGTAGCTATGTGTGAAAAGAAGACGATAACTGTGCAATCTAAAGAATTCAACTAGGTAGTAGTTAGCCGTTCATTAAACATTGAGATGAGCTGCCTTGACCTGGATTAAGAAAGTTGGGTGTGAAATATTTCGCTCAGTTATCTCCATCCTTTGCCAGGTGCGCGGGATGAAACCTCAGCATATTTCATCTAGTCTTCTGTATCTGCACTGAAGCATCTGTACAAAAGCTCTTTAAAACTCTCATTAATTGCCGTGTTGTGCAGTAACAAAAATTCAAATAATTTAAAAGATACAGACGAAAATTCTCGTGTGTCTGAACAAAAAGCTACTGATAACGCCGAAGCTATCCAATTTTTTATTTACGCCGTTTACATAATTTTATTTGAAAATTGACGACCTTACAGGAAACACCTGTAGCTGTTCGGAGAGTGTGAGACTGAGGTGGTTTGTCATTGCCTTTCGCAGGGCTGGGAGTGAAGCGACAAACACAACGCCCAGTTTTACCCCACGAGCATAGATTAAATTTCACCTCCCCGGCCGGGAATCGAACCCGGAACTCTTGGCCAACTGGCTAGTACAGTATTTTTAACCACTGAGTCAAACGGTCGGACCTAACATATTATTTAGTGAGTTAATAATAATGTCTGTAGTAAAGTAACTTAGATCATGGAACTTGTCAACGGCTAGGTCATTACAGACCCTGTGGACAGAACACGTGAAAGGAATCAGCCACAGTATTCTGTAATGAAGAACGAATACGCTATTCATATGGAGTGATTTCAGAACACCATGGAAACCGAAATGTCTCCCATTGAGAAATACTATAGTAGCCCATAAATGGGGGCACGTAACAAAGATGGACTTTAGTTCACACTGTTTCTAATGAAATTATCTATTGGCTGTAAACATACCAAAAACACTACAGTGTTAGAAGACTAGGTTTAAGAGATATATAAAATATTAAAATAAAAAACTCTATGTTGTACCATTCTGGTGGTGCGAAGTTCCTGAGAAGTGCCCTAGCTTGGAAAAAGATAATTTTCTGAGTACTCTGAAAAAAAAAACTGTTTTTAAGATACTTATTGCTCCTGCTGTCGAATTATGAGTTTGGCAGTGTCATTTACCTTTCTGGCTAGATACGTTGTTTGTCTCCCACTGTCATAAAATGGATCAGATTGGCTAGAGGGATAACGAAGCAATGTTTCTGAATAGTCCCTGTAGGAGGATTTATACAAGTTCTATCATACTAAATGGCAACCGTGAAAATGAAATAATACCACTTTGCAGAAACATAAATTAGTTACGTTGGTAAGGATGAATTTACTGTCAACGAAGAAGTAATTTTATTTATTTCGTAAATTTACGTGTCATCTAACGCTACGGTAAAGGTACGTTGGGGGAAAAGCGGCGGAGTAATAAAACTATACAGGAATCGCCAATAGTCTGCAACGTTATACCACCCAAGCATTCGATTTAAGTGATTGAGACAATCCATGTAGATATGATCGTATCCATGTAGAATCAAAATCAATATGGCCGGACCCGGTCTCGAATCCACATCCTCCTGAATGAGAGTTAGTGTGTTACCTCTGCCCCACCTGCCTAGGTGAATCTATACTTGAACATTTATCTTAGTTAATTACTTACGTATTTTGTAAAATAGCCAGTACTTAACGTGTGCTTGTTCACATTGGTACTTACCTTTCCGCGAGTATGAAGCCATCGTCGTTAATCACTGGAACCTTGTGAGCTGGGTTTATCTGAAAAAAAAAAAAAAATTAACACCTTAATTATTGTTGGTATTAGTTTAGCTATAAAACTCAATTATAATCCCCCATGGCAATGTAAGCAGGTAAACGAAGCAAATTTTAACAACGCCGTGATATTTTAACAGATTGTTATTCCTAAATTTAGGAGTTAAACTATTATTTTATACATTTTAACTTTTTGTAGATTAGAACAACATATTTGTATATATAATTAGTTTGACTTTCAAAACATAAGTTAATTAGAGAAATTGTTGTGTATAGGAGCGGATATAATTAAATAATATTTCGGTGTCTAAAGAGTACGAATTTATAAACATTTTATTTCGAAATTGTGTCTTAAACAAAATTTAAGATACAACCTATAAATATAGGTGTAACATAATGAAGTTATAATAAATTAGCTGTACAGTACACGCACAAAAAAACTTCATCATTTACGTGTTATATTCTGTATGTACAATTAAATGCATATTTATTTATTAATTTATTTATTTGTGCGCTTATCAGCAACTATAAAATTCCCTAAAAATGTCAACTGTAAATCGTAATATGCAACTATTACTTTTAAGGAAAAGAGGATTAGAGGATTACTTAAAATCATTGAGTTGTAATAGAAAAATACATCGACAAAAACAAGAATGATTCACCTCTGGGACAACCAACAGAAAACCTGTCCAAGAAAAAACGGGCAGGGCGACGATCAATAATGAAATGTAAGTTAGATTACCGTTTTAAAATTTATGAACGACAGCACTTGATAACAAATATGGCACAATCAATTAGATTACTAAATCATAGATTTCAAGAAAGGAAGAAAATGAGGTAGTATTTAAAAACACATAAATAGTAAGGGAATGTTTTACAAAGCGCTATTAGACTCTGAACATGAGGTACGAACTTATTCCTTGTAAAAAAAAATAGCTGTAGTAAAAAGCCTTAATAAATTCATGTGTTTATATATATATATATATATATATATATATATATATATATATATATATATATATATATATATATATATATATATATATATATATATATATATATATATATATATATATATATATATATATATAAACTTTTTTATTTTTTTTAAGCGTCTGCATTAATATTTAACAAATGAAAATTATTTCGAAGCCAAGTATACTTCATATAGAACAATAACTTTTCTAAGAATTTTTTTTTAAGTTTTGGCTTATTACAATTCTTAAGTTCAAAACATGATTTTATTACTTGCACTTGAATACTGATACCACACTGTGCTTAGCAGCGTAGAATAAATATACTGCAGATCATTGCTGATGGTGCGAGTTATGTTTCAAACAATGTACCATCTTTGATTGGTTAATTTCTATAGATGTCAAATCTGAAACAAAATGTATATATTTAGTTCTATACAGACACGGCACAAACTAAAAGTTACACAAATATTTTTAACTTTTAATTAGAATTCGAGTTAGATAAGGACGCGCAAATTTTGTCATAAATTTTCAACTTCTGGTTCCTTTGAAGCACTGCTTGGTGAAGTATTTGTATTGCAAAAAGAAAGTTAGTTTACACGAAAAATTACACTTGCTTATCAATCATAGATTAGCAAATGGTAACTAGTATTTTTAAATTATGTATCCAAATAGCTGAAACAATTTAGTGCTCAAAATGAGCATCTTATCGGGTTACCGTCATGAATTCTGGTTTCAGTTGTTCTCCTTGCATTAAATCAACGTGTTTCATGTTGAGATGTATGTCCAGTGCTTTAGCAATCAGCAGTACGGCCCAGCTGGGTGGACTGGCCTGGTAGTAGTACAGGTCGATAGCCATACCTGCCGTTTCTGCTGGAATAAAATAACAACAATATTAGAAACTAAAATACCAAACTTTACAACATGTCCGTTTGAATTAAACAAGGTGATTATAATTTTCACCGCTATCCGTATTTTTTATAATATCTAACTAATAATTTAAATACCACCATAAAACCTTGGTATCCATTTGTTAAGTTTACACGGGTTGTTGCAAAATTCCATGTCAATATTCTAGGGAAACAATCCTCACGTGTAGAGGAACAAAAAGTGTTATATGAACATAGGTCCAAAAACGCACCGTTTCTGCTCTACAGTTGGCAACACATTACGTACGGTTGATAACGCACGGGTAGGATCGTGTTGCTGTGGGGCTTCATTACAGCAATACATAACATGTTACTATGCCACACACCACGCCACTAACACACAGACAGTAGGAACAACTGTGACACAGCAACATGATCTTGCCAGCGCTCTATCAACCATACGTCATGTATTGCCAACTGTAGCGAATGAACGGTGCGTTTTTGGACCTATGTTCTCTTTTCGTTCCTTTACACGTGAGGATTGTTTCCCTAGAATACTGACATGGGATTTTGCAACATCCTGTACAAGATCGAAACATATATTCGTATTTCACGGTGTATTTATTTGGAACATCTGTTCACGGCGATTGGGATTGAGGATCTGTATCCCCTGAATAACGTAGATGTACGTCTTTTTTTTTTTTTTTTTTAAGGCCGCTGCAGTTTAGGCTCTCAGTCTAAGTGTACTAATGTGTGTATTTTTAAGTATGTTTCAGGTATCTACTGGGGATACGGGAAGACGAGGCGCCTTTAAAACCTCGTCCTCCACCAGGGCGCTGTGCTCACACACAGTGCCCTGGTTAAAACCAGCGTCCTCCCTCAAGGTAAAGGAAAATAAGTAAAGAAATTAAATACAGTTCACACACCCCCCCCCCCCCCTGCCACACTCTTACTTCACAACTCTACTAACAACCTGGACCTACCTACTTTCCTAGTGTCATTTTTATTTTTAATGCATGTAACTGCTAAGTGTTTACACTCCTATTCTGTCGAGAGGGTTTTTACGGTAC
>PNEQ01002345.1:102857-137029 GCA_003012365.1 Medauroidea extradentata | reverse complement strand
TCCATCATCTATAACCACCATCTCTATCCATCATCTATAACCACCATCTCTATCCATCATCTATAACCATCATCTCTATCCATCATCTATAACCACCATCTCTATCCATCATCTATAACCACCATCTCTATCCATCATCTATAACCATCATCTCTATCCATCATCTATAACCACCATCTCTATCCATCATCTATAACCATCATCTCTATCCATCATCTATAACCACCATCTCTATCCATCATCTATAGAGACATGAACTTTTCGCGAAAAGAATTTTGCCCCACTTTGTTCCAGTACCTTATGTGCACGTCTGCAGTTCTGCTTCATAGATATTGGCAGCGTGCCTTTGAACTGTGACGTTTCTCATTTGACTATACCAATTACAATAAGGTTACTGTAACACCACACGTCTGTGATTTGCGTGTAAAACCCCACGACACATGAATGTCAAAACATCCAATCTCTGACCGTGAAGCAAGTCTGCAGACGTGCACACAAGTCACTGACACAAAGTGAGGCAAATTTCTTTTCGCGAAAAGTTCATGTCTCTAATCATCTATAACCATCATCTATAACCATCATCTCTATCCAAACTCTTGACTGAATTCAATCTTCAGAATTTTTGCTGAAATTAATGTTTAAAAATAATTAACGATGCTCCTGTAGGATTGTTTATTTCTTTCGTTTTTTCTGTGTTATTTTTTTATGTGTTTTTGCCTTTTGTCGTTTTGCCCTCCAATACAAGTTTGGTCAACAAAACATGAGCAACGGCGTATGTCCACAAACCAATTAATTCTAATGTGTTTTCAAGCATACTGCAGTTGACACGGCGAAACAAGTTTTAGCATAAAAACAAAACAAGGTAACACCTTCTTATGGCGATGAAAATAGCTGTAGACCGTGCCCTTAACGATAAATATGATAACTGTAATTATTACGTTTACCCTCCCCCTCCACCCATCGTGGAATTTAAGCAGTTGTGCCCCTGGTCGCAGTTGGACATCTGAGCAGTTATATAGGAACCATCATCAGCGATGATGTAACTACCTCCCCCCTCCTAACAATGCTGGGGAAGTCTTGGTGGTCAGATCCATTGTGCCCACAGACACCACGGCGACCTTCGTGGGTCACGTGTCTCCATGTCTCCTCACGTACATACCTCACCCCCCCCCCTCTACCACAACTATCATCCTCTACCTACTCATCTTAGCTGCACGCGCAGACAATTAGAGTTAGTGGACGGAAACGGGGAAGGCGATAAGTCGAACATAACACGTCCGTCTTAAGGGGCCTGCCTCGTGGCACATGTGTTTGTGTGAGTGAGGTATAGTGCTAAGGGCGACGTCGTATGGGCCATACAACGGTGCGTCGCCTCTACGCTTAAGGCGTGCAGTCTTCGCGAAAAAAACAAATTTCCTATGGGACTTTAAGAGGTGACCCTATTGTTTTATTTACGAAATCACTTTACTAAAGTCCAATGCACCCCCTTAAGTGGTTTCACATGTATTCGGCTTGTAATTTTCCGCTATAGCAGCCTGAAAACCCCGTTTTAACCCATTTTGACGTGCCATAAAAGGGGATTTCTAATACGTGTGTTGTCTTGAAAGTACTTAAGGGCAGTCGTCTGAAGTGTGTATTCTTTTCGTATACAAACGACGTGAACACACGTGTATTAGTTTCCGTGTAAAACTTTTTCTTCAAACACGCTGCAGTGTGATTTTATGGCAACGAGGCGGGCCCCTTAAGGCCTCACTCTTTAGTTTTACAGTGGTTTCGAAAAAAAATTTTAACGCAAATTAATACATGTATCAAAGGTTCATTCTGGCAGTTTTAACACTGATAGATCAACATTTGTATCTGAATTTTTCTGTTGCAGTACACCAAACGGATTTTCAGATTTTGCCCCTGAAATATCACATATTTTGTTGTCAAAATAAGCCAAAATGTAGCAAAATTATTTTTTGCTAGCAAACGGTACTTTATTTTAAAAAATATAATTAAACGCTCTGGTAAAATTGTGTATCGTATGACTGTACACAGTATCAATTATTTCAAAAGATTTGGCTTAAGAATATTCAAGTTATTTGCAATTGCTAGAAATAAATGAAAGATGGTCTTACACCTCGTTGCCTCTAGACGCGAAGGACTAAACTAGCGTGTAGTGTTTTCGTAGATGCTGTTTTACAATGGGACTTCAAGTGATGACCCGGTTATTTTGTTTGTGGAAAGTTCGTGGTAAAGTCCAATGCAGGTTTCTATGGCTTAGTTTTACGATTACGATCGATATTTTCAGAGCTACGATAATGAGAAAAAACATTTTCAGCACTTTGAAGTAGAGTGGGAATCATGTTTTTAATACGCGGATGGAATTTTTTTTAAATCGTAGGGACACCGTTTTGAACTGTCTTCTATTCGTAGATAAACGCATTGGAAACATATTTAATAGTTACACAAGAAAAATTACTTTCCGTTCCACACTACAACATGTCTCACGTGCCAAGGCGCGGTCTACAGGAATTTTCATCACCATGTTTTATTTTTATATTTTTACCAGATATTTTTTTCTTATTTTAGACACAAAATGTGATTAAATTTTGCTCTTACTATTTTTTTTCTCGCATTGTTTTTGCGTAATGACTCGTTAAAGTCAAAATTCATACCTACTGTACACTGCGCGCCAGCTTATATGGCGAGTGGCAGCTACTGAGTGAAGGGCACGTTCAAAGGAATTCAAGCAGCAGGCCATTGCAAATTCACGTAGTAGCCTATAAATACCGGAATGAAATCGACATATGTAAATTAGCCATTCGAATATATAACGGTAGTAATATTATATGTAACACATTCCAGCTTGTTACCCGCCAACTTACGTGGTGCGTACTGTACCGTTTTAAATACGACAGTAAAATTAACCGACATACTAAACTGAAGAAAAAAAATCACAGTAAATAACGATGCTGTAGGCTACAAGCTCAGCTATGTTAAACAAAAAAAATGGTATTTAAAAAAATATTATATATTTTAAATTTCAGCATTTTATTTAAATAATAGAAATTTCTTTGTTTTTATGTACTAGAAATTGTAGCCTGCTGTTCAATATGCCTATTGGTTTTAGTGTCGTCCTTAAAACGATAACATGCAAAGTTTGACTGTTAACGAGCCATCACGCAAAAAAAAAACTAGATAATAATGTGTTAAGAGCACATTTTAGTGACATTTTGTGTCTAAAAAATATCTGGTACAAATTAAAAATAAAACCACGGTGATGAAAATCGCTGTACCCCGCGCCCTTAATAAACAGCCATGCTGCCCTGACGCACTAATTACTATCGACAAATACGCTGTGAAGCTAATAAAAAAAATCCCAAAATATTTTTTCCTAACTTTGTAATAATTATTGAAAAATTTAAAGGGAATTCCTGGAAATTCAGGAATACGTCTGACATTTTACGAATATTTCTGAAAATTTAAAAACTAATTTTAGTAATAAAAATTATTTATCGTATATGTACAGTAGTGGTTTGAATCGACATAAAAATGCCTGACAAACAGTTTCCAAGAATAATTTTTTTTTGTAAAAGTACAAAATGTATTGTATAAGGTGGCAGGCTGAATTTTATTTTGTTTCGTAAAGTCAACTATACTAAAATAAATGTTTCTCACTCGTTCCTATAAGTAATGTCTGTAGTCTGCGTTGTGGAGATTTTCTTTAATAGTTGTTGGACCTGGCACAAGACTTGTGCTGTCGCTTGGTACGAGAAGCGATTATAATGTGTAATTATTACACGTGTTTGCCAGTGCGTTTATCTACGAAGAGGAGACACTTCAATTTACGTCTCTATCTTTTAAAAACACCGCCCGCTTATTAAAATCATGATTACCAGCTCCTCAAAAGTAGTAAAAAATGGCTTTTTGATATTTCTGCAGCTGGAAAAATACCAGCTATAGGCTAGCCGTAAAACACAACGATAGAGACCTGCGATGGACTTCAACAGATATTTTCCACAAATAAAATAATAGGGTCTGAAATTTTCAAATGTTTTCTTCTTTTGTCGATTTTTTTACATACAAAAAAATTCTGCAGTCGATTTTAAAACATGTCAAGCAATGGCCCTTGACATGTAGTTTCAGTGTGAATTTTTTTTATACAATTATCTTCATTGGTGTTTGTGGTTTATAAAAACTAAAAACGTGCAAAATTTTACTTTGAAGTGTCATTATGATAAAATTGGTTGAGAAAATTTTTTTTTTTCGTAAGAGGAACAATGTAAGCAACTCCCAACGAATGTAGACAAAACTAACACTATTTCATACAAATAAAAAATCACTATTTTTCTACACTTGGCCATCCTAAGTCCCACTGATGAACACTTTCTACAAAATCACTGCACTCTAGTTTAGTATCTGCTCTTAGAGGCGCAGTGTAGTATTAGAGTCCACATATAGCCTTCTCTGTTTCTGCGCCTCTAACAAAAGAAAAATGGTAGGGTCCAAATTACTCTTAAGGTTGGGGGTATTTGACAATTTTATTGTACGTTCAGTTTTTGAGCCATAACATTCTGTTGTAGTTATGTTATCAAAATTTTCCTCTTCGGCAAAACGTAGGATATATTCTTAGTAAACTGCTCGACATAAATAATAATGGAAAATTTCATTAATTTTTCAGGCAGAATCATTTCAAGAGAACGCTTGAAAGTTAACCTGTAATCCTCATGTCGAAGTCAAATTTTTTCAAGTTACGGGAACAAACCAACTTACTTAAGAAAATGAAATAATTTACTCTCAAATTAGATAGCACATGTCATGTGCTAAAATATTTAAATTCACACAATGCAATTCCTTTATATTTTTTAGAATATTTTTTCTTCAAATATGGCCATTTTTTAAAAATGCGATGGAACTTGGTTGTGTGGTTATACATATTTTAGCATATCGCCCATACTATCTTATTTCAGTGTAATTGATGTCGCTCGCGTAGTCAGTTGGTTTTTGTTATTAGCATGTTCCCGTAAATTGCAAATTTTGACTTTGACATGCGGCCATGGGGGAGTTCTTCAACTTTTTGAATCTCATATACATCTAAAAAAAATTGTAATTCTTAGGAAAATAGTGTAAGAACAGTTTTTATAGACAATTTAATGTTCTGACATTTTCGTATGTTACATATTTTTATGATAAAACCTACCATTTGGCTGAAAAAAAAAAACGTTTTGGCGAACTATGACCTTAAATAAAATTTTTCAAATGTAGGATCGATGAGGACTTCCAACATTTAATATTAATGGTGATCTGAATTTTCGTACAAATTTTCATATCTACGCAAATTATTGTAACCTTGAATTAAGGCAACGTGACGTAAAATTCTGCAAATAAATATGTATATTTAACCCACAGAAGCATAGTTCAATAGCTATGTAAGCGGACACCTTAACAGCATAGCATGAAGACTAGTCATGCGAGGGCTGCTTGGTGGTTATTGGTTGATGAACAAACATGCGGGTTCGCCTTCACTACATGTAGAACAAATAAGGATCTGCTCATCACCCTCAAGGTCACCTCACACGCCATTAACTGAACACACAATCAGTGCTGCATACGCCATGTCGGCAGACTATCTTACATTGGCTCAATCACATTACACATGGCGAAATTACCCAAGGAATATGAGGAAAACATTGGTCAAGCAATTATATTTCGCAATCGCGAGAAAAATTCACTTTGTTGATCGGACGACTGCAATACTCAATAGTCAATAAAATATGAGTTACTCATCAAAATTCGATGGCATTTTTTTGCGAGTAGATATTTTATCAGCAGACGTTTATTTACATAGCACTGTGCGGTAGTAAACTTTACTTATGAGAAGAAAATTAAACTGTTTTTAGAAAAATAAGGGCTCTAACCACAAAATCTACAAAAATTGAAAACATTCATTTTTATAATTTTTTATATGATAATATCTAGGCCTCTATAAAATCCGAATTGCAAAATGGTTTTGATTTGAATATAATTTGACTATTTGAAAATCTCTGCGCTAGTGGCACATGGCGAAGCCGCTATGTAATTTTACGTCTGTATTACTGTACTGCTATTCAGTCTGCCAGCCTCCGTGCCAGTCAGCGGTGCGGGAGGTCCAGGGTTCGAATCCCAGCTCGGCAATGGATGTTGTGTTGTCACCTTACTTCACCCTCATTGGCTCTTCAGACCTTCAAAGGGCTGTAAAACCCCTTCACCTCAACTTACTATAGGCCGTTCGGGTAAAGTGAGCACTGAATATCGATGGCCTATTTCTAATACCATGTATGTACAATACGTAAAACTTTCAGACACGTGGGATTAGAAATAGACCATCAATATTTAACGCTTGAAAAATATCACTAGCTGTTATTGCATACAATACAACATTAATTGTAGTCCGTTTGTATGGTTGGCAACAAAATTGCGCAATATTGTTTCGTGCCTTTTCCAATTGAAACAAAATCAATCGAAATCGACCGAACCGTATGTTATATAATTAATAAACTTTGTTTATCAAACTATATAGATAACATACCGACTGCACAATTTATCGTAAACGCGCAAAGATAAAGTGATGTGTCTTTAACTGTAACCGCGCGGAAGGATACGAATTCGCTGAAAATAGAACTTTTATCAGGGCTTTTTGAGTACTCACATTCTCTAGAGCCGCCTGTATTTAGTCTGAGTCAGAAGGTTGAATCCAAACATCGTGTGACGACTGTTAGTTCACCAGGTTATCAGGACGACCAATGGCGCTCCCTGAGCATAATGAGCACAGTATACTCAGCTTACCTTGTCCTTGCGTTAGTCCAAGGACTTCCCCAACAAACGTATGCACGCAGTAATAAAGCGAACATTTCATGTTAGCACCAGTGCAGCTGCGCGTCAAGTAGAATAGGCGGTAATAAAACTGTTTGCACTCCTCTGAGTGGCGGCGAGGGGTAAACAGAATTTGACATCCCACGAGGCTATTCAATTTTCAAGGACACTTAAGGGGCTTGTGTACCTGATGTAATTTTCTGTGTTCACGGTAGTAACGTCTTCTTTACAACAAAGAAATTTATTTCTTCGAGTATATTTAGCCTTGCGGAGAAGAGATTTTTTCATACGCAAAGAATAATTTGAAAATTTACGTTTGGTGTTACTGCATATTTTTTAACAGAAAGTTTTGTTTGTAAGTTGTATCAGTTATTTTTATAGCAAAAAATATAACGTTCTGAACTTTAAGCTTGTGTTGAAAATACCACAACTAACTTCACCATAAAGATTACTACTAAACTACGTCGACAAAATCACAATTTTTGTTACCAATACAGAAACCGGGCGCGGTCTACCGCAATTTTCGTCATCATTATTTTATTTTTTATTTGTACTACATATTTTGCTCTTATTTTAGACACAAAATGTGACTAAATTTGGCTCTTATGAAATTTTTTTATCTCTCATAGTTTTTGCGTAATGGCTTGTTAAAATCATATTTTGCATGTTTCCGTTTTAACGACCACACTAAAACCAACTGATATACAAAACTGAAAAAAATCACAGTGGATAAAGACATTACAGGCTACAATGGCATGCTCATAAAATTAAAAAATAAAAATTATTAGTTTTTTTTTAAATATATTGAATTTTTAAAATTTTTATTTTGAGTTTCAGCATTTTTTTTAAATGTAAATAATTTTTATTCTTTAATTTTATGAACATGCCATTGTAGCCGGCAATGTTTTTATCCACTGTGTTTTATTTCAGTTTGGTATATCAGTTGGTTTTAGTGTGGTCGTTAAAACGGAAACATGCAAAATATGACTTTAACAAGCCATTACGCGAAAACTATGAGAGATAAAAAAATTTCATAAGAGCCAAATTCAGTCACATTTTGTGTCTAAAATAAGAAAAAAAATTAGTACAAATAAAAAATAAAATAATAATGATTAAATTGCGGTAGACCGCGCCCTTAAACAAACATTTTCTATTTGGCAAAGTTGATAACTTTGCAGTAACTCAGATTCAAACGTGTTCCTTTGATCAACAAACGTCTTGTTGTGGCAATCAAAGTGTTTTTAGAATGTCTGAGGAGCGGTAACGGTTGGCTACCGTTGTTATACTGTAAAATTTAATTACGTATAGCTATGTAAGATATGGTTAGAGCTGCGTGTGGTATCCAATTGAATATTAATGAAGATGTAGTAAACTAACTTCATTCTTCCACGGTTCATTTCACTGGTCAGCCATGCTGTGGGTAGTTTGGTTTAGGTAATATAGTAATTTGAATTAAGGATATTCTTAAATATGATGTTATATCGTGAAAATATTTGGTACCAACATACCCTTGAAAACACGGTGGTTTCCTGCTACATGTATGGTTGGGTCACATGACACAACTAACTGTCTTCAGACAAATAATAGACATAAAATATTACATTATCGAGATTCTTATTGGCTCAGTCAAATAGGACAATAGCTCCACGTACAAGCGAAAGTCAGTAATCTCCTGATAAGCTGAACTTACGTTGAAACTAAGCAAACTTTCAAGTTTTCCCGCGCAAACTATCATCTCTAGGTATCATGTAATGATCATCCCGTATTAGAGTGTACGTATGATTCCAGCATAACATAACCACGGGTGTATTTCTGTAATGGTTTTACTAACTCGTTTTCTTGTCTGTCTGTTTGTGTATTCAGTAAAAACTTTGCTCGTTTAAAATCGTTTACAAATTTCGTACGCGCAAGACAAAAAAAGCGGGAAAAATAATTTAAATGCAAAATAATTTTTAGTCTACCATGCAATGAAAACTGACTATGTGACTAAACTGTATAAAATAATAACTTGTCGTGTGCAAATACTTGTAAGATTTAAAATTAAAAACGTGGGGCTCGTACAATGAGATAACAGTAAGGTATGTAGAGACTAACGGTCGCTGAGAAAGTCATACAACGATTCTTACCATTTGTAGGGCAATAAAATGTTTAGTGACTTAGATGAATTATATATTGCATACGCCCCACACGTATTTTGGTTGGAAATTTTATTTTTGCTTTAAAGTGTTTTATGAAACGCGGTATATATAAAAATTTAAAACAATTAATTAAATTTTTTTCTCAGAAAAAATTATTAGTGGGTAGTTTTTCACTTGGTCTGTGATTGCAAAATAACTTGATTTTTAAAATGAGAATCTGATAGGTCCCGCCTGTAGAATGAATGCGTTAGAAACAACGACCTTGACCTTGCTGAGAATCACACAAGTGCACGTGTTTTCCTTGTTATAACACGTGTAGCTGCTGTTTGTTGCCGTGCGCATGTTTTCGGTTGGCATTACTTCCTCGTGAGAGGATAATGCGTGAGCTGGTGTCTAGGCTGCCAATTATCTAGTCCTGCCTTCATTACATAGGAGTAACCGTGTAATTTCACGATATCCTAGATACTTGCCTTCCTCGCTCTCGATACCTGCTTGAAGGCCATTGTTACTGCAGCTGTTACTTGAGCTGCGAGGTGAACAGTTAGCAACGCAACTTGTAACGTCTCACTGGCTAGAGCGAGACCCTCCTTAAGGCTGTTCAAGTGCGATGAAGTCATAATACGCTTGGGTAAAGGTTGGCGCAGTGGCTAGCACACTCGCCTCCCACCATGCGTTTCAGGGTTCGATTCCCGGCGGGGTCGGTTCCCGGATTGTCGCATGTGAGAATGTGCGGGACAACGCCACTGGTCACGGGTTTTCTCGGGAATCTCCTGTTTCCCCCGCCCCTTCACTCCGGCGCTACTCCATATTTACAACATGTCACACCTCACCAGCGCTAAAGACTTAGGTGTTAAGGGTGTTCAAGGGGTGAACAATCTATATTTTATATTTGTATGCAACAGTGTCAGTTTTGTAGATTACTGAGGAGTACATTATCCTCTTACGAAAAATAATACCACAGCCAGTTTTCCCATAATTGCACTTCAAAGTAAAAATTGCATGTTTTTAGTTCTTATAAAGCAATGAACATAATGAAACGAAAAAAATATATCATTTTGAAACTATATGACACCTGCTACTGCCTGACATGATTAAAAAAACATTACAAAATATATTTTCCTTTTTTAAAAAATTATAAAATTTTGAATTAGAAATTTTTTTTTTAATACAAAATTATTTTGTGATTTATTTTAGAACATATTAAGCAGCAGCCCGTGATATTTAGTTCCAACGTGATTTTTTTATATTTTATTATGTTCGTTGGTATTTGCGGTTTATAAGAACTAAAAAGTGCAAATTTTGACTTTGAAGTGCCATTATGGGAAAACTGGCTGGGATAATTTTTTTTTAAAGAGGAACACTTACTCTCAAGTGATGTGTACAAATCTAAAAATATTTCATGCAAACATAAAATTACGATTTTCTTTCGCATGGGCGTCCTTAAGTGCTGGCCAAAATATCTTCACTCGCTTCGTACAGTCAATACTCGTTGTGGTTATTTCCGTTGGCCCTATGAACTACATATGTACCGAGAAAGAGTTGTGTACATTACGACATACCCACAACGTGTTGCGGGTAAACATTCTTGCCAGTGGGCGAATTCCGGGGATTTAGCATAACATATGCACGCCAGGGACTCACATGTAGCCTGCGGACTATGCTGTTTATTCGAAGATGTCGTGGCTGACCGCATAATTAAAAACAACCTGTTGTTCGTGTATGTACTATCAGTCGTGCACTAACACTGCTGTGGCACGTAACTTGACCTTCAAGAAGTACAAGACAAATTATCTTGGGAGTTTTCCTGTTTCGTTAGCACTCATATGTGGTGATACCCTCTCTACTTGTTTTGTGATTAGTTACTATACGGTCTTCATAACTTCAAATACAATCACATAAATAGCCATTCACTATTGTTTTATGGTATCACGATGTTTTTGGCATGGAACGCCGTTGCACTTAAGAAAAAATTCAAATTTTTAAATGTTCAATGTTAATGCAAGTTTTATTAAGTATGTACTATCTGCCCCTTTGGTCAACGACCGAAGATGGGTTCTTCTATAACTTTATAAAATTGTTTAAAAATACGCTTATTTAGAACATAACACCTTAAAAAAAAAATATGTTTGCAGTTCTAAGAATAAATTCTTTTTATGTGTTGTACATGTATTATGCGATCTTAGTTGACATTTTTATATTAAATATTAAACCTGAAATTTCGATTGTTCAGTATAGGCAATACCTTTTAACTTGCATTGGCACTGTGTAAATAATTAAATGACAAAATAATTCTCAAAATTAACTGAAGTTACTCGAAATGGAGTGTACCAATAATCCAAATGAATGATAAGTGAGCACTCAAAAAAAGCTCTGATTAATTTCTATTTTCTGCCAGTTTGTATCTTTCCGCCGCATGAAAACATAAACATCGCCATGTGATTTAATATACATAGTCTTGTACAAATATGTTTACATCTGCGTTACACTGTCCTGAAAATGTTATCAACAATATCTAATTATTAAATACCCGAGTATTTAATAAAATGTATAACCAATAGTAATCTTAGTTATAAATGCCTACGAGTTAAGGTCTTTTAATACTGGTTTCTGTGCATCGACTCAAATTCATACCACCCGCACTTTTGCAGTTACAATTATCGTAAATATGTACACATTAAAATCAATAGTTTGGTCGGTACACGATGAGTAGCTAAACTTAATATTTACCGGAAACAGTATTTACAATACCAGTGATATTTAAGGATTACTTGAAAGTTCTTTTAGTAATATTTTTTTATTGCTGGAAGGTGGGTAAATTTTCAACACGTGCAGTTTTATCACAATTGAAAGTTGATAGATATGCAGACTTTTTAGGAGCACGCTCTTACAGATTATTAAATGAAAGAATAAATAATATCTCTTAAGAAGATACTTGTAAGGTTTAAAACGAAAAATGTTGGGCGCATAGAATAGATAAAGGCAAGAAGTGTAGAGAGTAGCTGTCGTTGAGAAAACTCGCAGAACAATTAGTATCATTTGCTGTGCTATAATATTTTTTAGTGAATTACGATAAACATTCATTCATCAGATATCTATTAATGAACCCCATACTTTTATTTTGTTTAAAATCTTGCTAGTATTTACATAACTGTTGAAATTCACAATAACAAATTTTTGGAACAATCTGTATGTAGTTATAAATCCGTGTGGGAAAATAAGGAATTATTTTATACTTTTAAGTCCACTTTAAAAACGCGGTGTGTTGATTATATTTAATTTAAATAACTATTCCGAGTGACAGCGAGAATTATTCCCAACCATAGACCATGGTCGATTCATTCTTCATTCTCTGTGGCAACGAGTCAAGGTTTGCGCCTCTAATGACTTTGCTATTGAAGAGACTTTAGGGCGTATTTTCTTACCTACACTTCGTTCCTTTAGAGGCCGCGTCACCTCTTTTGTCTATAATATTCATTTTTGTTTAGTAAATGAAGGCTTTAACGAATAACCAGCAATATTTCTTCAAAGAGACATTGCATTTTACTATTAGGTGCGTATTACTGGATGAAATCGATACTGCGAGTTATTTGTTAATTATTTGGTGAGAGAGAACTTTAATTTTAAAATTTAAATTAGCTTAATTATTTCACAGTAATGCTTAATTTTTCGAATACAATGTACATGAAAAGTAAAGTAATTAGCTACGTCTCTACTGAAACGTTTTTTTTTTTAATTAACTCTTGCCAAATTTTTTATTAGGCAGGTATTAAGAAAATTCCATCATATTAAGTGACACGTGTTCTTAAACGAAATCAATAAGTAAAAAGAACGAGATTCGTGACAGTTTCAGAAATCAAAGGAGAAGCAAATGATGCTCTCGGCAGTATCCCTGAAAAAAATAATATTCTGCAAATTTTTTCCTATTGAGGAAAAATCTGCGGTTACTGTGTGGGCCCTAATGAATATTTCTGAGAAGATGACTGCAACCAAAATTGAGGAAGTTGAGACCGTATTTTGTAATAGTCTGTTTGAATCACACAATGCGGGATTTTCCCTTCACAACTCGTAATTGTAGTATGTGCAAACTTCGAGGTTGGTAAAGACCAGTAAATATATTATATAAAAAAGGCCCCTTTTTAAGCTAGCAGTCTCGCGTCAAATACGCGTTGGGTAAGGGTGAAAGATTGGAAAAATAAATTAATAAATAAAGAGGTTTAGACACAGATTTTCAATGGCGAATTATTTTAAAGATAAATTGATCTTAACAGAGGTACCTAAACCTAAAAGTTAACTTTTTGAAACGAAAACTGTTAATTTTTTTAAAATTTGTTTACATGTTTTATATTTATTTATTAATTTTTTTTTTGTTTTCCTACTTATTATTTTCTTTTAGAAATGTTATAAGAGAAAATATTTGAAAACAGGTATTCTTTTGAAACACCCGTTGCGAAACACAAATTTTAAAATCATATTTGATGTACAGTCCTGTCTAAAGAGTAAGACCACGATGTAAAACCATGAAACCGCATTTAGGAACGAAAGTTTTGCTGTAATACACATTTTAATTCTTTTCAAACGTCTTACACATATGAGGAAAGAATTACCACAGTTGAAATGGGAACGCAATGTTGAGCAAAGTTATGAGATTTGTAACATGTAATTGCAGCAATAAAACGATGTAAAAATGTGTGTGTCTTACATCGTTGAAATTATAACCATGTTGAATTTTTAATTTGTGAAGTAAAGTCCGCTTGTCAGTTTGGTGACACCAAAAAACTCCGAAAAAATGTTGGCAGAAAATATTTTCACTTGTATTCGAATGAAAAATGTAAAGAATTGCACATTTTTACATAATATTCAGACATGTACAACTTTACTGTCGAGTAAACTACAAGAGCTGCTTTCTACCTGCATGTAGTTCAACTTCTGCTCAAGCTGAAACACACATTTGGTGCGCTTATGGTGTTAGTACATTACATGTCATAAATTTATGAAAACAATTGAAATAATACTTTTTTTTTACATTTTAAAGACGGATTAAATACAAAAAAACTTTTGTTAGCATTTTTTCCGAAATTTTATTGTTATTCAGAAATTACAAGTGCACTTTACTTCACTAATGAAAAATCATACATGGTTATGACTTTACCGGTATAAGGCACACAATTTGTGTATCGTAAAATGTGGTAATTTTTGCAGCGACTTGTTTCAAAATTCAAAACTGTTTACTAAACCCATCGTTCCCATTGCAACTGTGGGAAATCTTTCCTCATATGTGTAAGACGCATCAAAATAATGCAAATGGATATTGCGGCAAAACTTTCGGTCCTATATGCGGTTTCATGACTTATATAGTGGTCTTAAACTTTAGGCCGGTACTGTATTCCTTATGTACAGACATACAAAAAAATTTCATGTGTCTATGTTTGTGCTGAATGTGTTCTTATACAATTCGTCCAATAGCAATGACATTTTGGTGAGATATTGCGGGTGCACCCTTGAAATTTTTTTCAAAATAGCTATATTTATATCTATATGTATTTTTAGGACCATAGAGTAAAATAAATTGTTCGCTGTCAGTTTTTCTCCATAAGGATCTAAGACATGAAATAAAGTAAAGGAAAAATAAAATTTAATTACATTTACAAATTTAATTTCTTAAATGGCCCATCATCTTACAAATAGAATTCGACCACTTGGCATGCCAAAAGTGGCCCACTTGCTGCTAATATGGCGTTCATAGTAAGCAGAAGTTGGTATGCCAAAGTGGCCGATAATCTCGTCACTAACATATTTCCAGCAGTAGCAGTTGGCATGCCAGAACAGGCCCATAATCTTGCCACTTATATACGATTCCAAACTAGGGCAGAGGGTCAGAAAGAGGTACCCAAATGATTTAGTGGAAAATTAATTCACTGGGTTGTTTGTACCCAAAAAGGTTTCTATCAAACAAGAGAAAATATGTAATTATGGAGGCATGGGTGGGGACAACAGTGTACAATGGCAGAGTGGGGTTGTTTCAAAGTGTTTCTAAAACGGTCATCAATGACCCTTAAGATAATTTTGCACCATTTAGAATTTTCTCAATTTTATATTCCGGAAATATTATCGCATTAACTTAAAAACTTTGTGAACGAAGTCGCTTGTACCAGCTAGTTATAAAAAAAAATTCAAAATTTAATAAAGCAGAATTATGTAAGGTATTTTACGCAGAATATGCTTTGTTACAAACAATTTTGTTCAAAATGCATCCATTAAGAATTAGAGTCCATTCACAATAACGCTGTATCTACGCGTGTAACTAGCAAATTAGCGTAAATACAGCGTGAGAAGTAAACAACGAGTGGAAACTAGTAATGCCTGTCTAAGATTACTGGGTATTGGCTCTGTGAGCATTACTACACTGACATTTAATATTAATTAAAGTAATATTGTACTTACTTCCCACACGTTGTGGTAATTAAGTTGAGGTAGACCTTGTACTTTAATGAATCTCCTTACCCTGGCAGTAAAACACAGGTTGTGTTGTAATATTTATTTATTGCTGAACTCTACATTGAATGAATAGAAATAAATAAAAGCCTAACAAAACAGACGTTGCAGTAGAGTAGTGGTAAACTGCGTAGTTCCTAAGCGTGGGGACAGTGGTTCGAAACGCAGTAACTCCAGAGTTTTTTTTTTTTTTTATATAATAATTTCATGTATGTCTCCTTTAACCAAAATTATTTCATAAATAAGTTAAGTGTTTTTTTATGATTTTCAATGAACATTTAAATATATTTTTTTCCTTATTGAAAGCACACCTACAAGGCTGGTCTTTGTAATTGTACAAACATATACTTTGTATTTTATTACGAGGACAACCATTGTAGTTTTACAAGGAATTTCTTTGGCAACTATGTTTCCAAAGATTTTTTTGTAAAAAAACAAAAAAAATTTACAGTGTAGCGTCTAGGCGCAAGTCACTAACTGGCGTGCAGTATTCTCGCCGACTACAAGCCTCTATGAGATATCCAGTGTTAGTCCTATCATTTTACGACGTCATACACTATTATAATTAAAGGAATATTGCACAAGCCTACACTTTTTGAAAATATACAGCGCAAATATTTTATACTCAAAAGAATCCGTAAAAATATTTTTTTTTCACCATATTCGGCCGCTAGAAAATATTCTTTACGAGTGCGTCGTAGATAAATAAACGCTGAAAACATCAATTGTATTTTTCGATTTTTCGAAGCCAATATGGATAAAATACTCAATGACAATCCTAGACAATGGTATTTTCCAACTTTATGAGTAAATATTTATCCAGGATTACTAATTCGTTACGCGTGATCTCTTGCGCCACAGTTAAATGCACGAGGTTCTGGCGTCAGAGATTGTGGCTCAGAAATTCGTAACACTGGAAAATATTTTGTTTAAAACGTTGGCTAAAACTATTGTCTAGGATTGCTATTGTTTAATTTTCGCAAATTCGCTTCGAGGCGCTTGCTTTTAGCGTTGAATTGTGAACCACGCCCTCTTAAGTACTCGTGGTGAACCTGAGATGGTAGGCTTCCTCGTAACGTTCTTTGAATGTTATTCCTAAGCAGATATAGGAATGCGCATTTAACACTTCTAGGAACAGGCAGCCACCCTATCAATGACATTATGTACTTGACCAAAGTGTGCGTCTTCTTTCCGTTCATTGGCACAATGCGTACGTATTGAATAGTTTCGTAAAATAAACCTATTTACCCGCACATTACAACTAATATGAAGTGCATGGTAGGCGGAGATCTTAAGGATCTCCTCCTCACTAAGCTTGCAGCCAAGGGGTTAGACAATACACGGTAGTTGTACAATTACTTCGAAAATATAAAAAACAGAACCGTTACATTTGCAATACATACACAACACGCACACACACACGCGCGCACACACACACACACACACATATATATATATATATATATATATATATATATATATATATATATATATATATATATATATATATATATACACACTTTCATGTTTCTATAGCAAAACATTTTTTTCCTCCCCCTAAAATATACCACAAATTTTGTTCTAACCTAAGAGAAAGTTAGTAAATTTTATTTTGAGGGGGAACTATGCATTATTTGAAAAAGTCTACATATTGTGCATTGTACGACTACATACGGTCTTGATTTTCTTCGAAGCGTTATTTTGGAAAGTTATGTAAGTAATATTTTGTACCACTGTAAATAAACTACTAAGCATGTGGTATGAATGTTAAAACTGATTTATTATCGCTGGACTAACTATATAAGCAACCCTTTAAAAAGTTCTCTTGTAATAAGTCCTTAAGAAAACTTGCAATACGAAGGATTACTATATATATATATATATATATATATATATATATATATATATATATATATATATATTAGTATTATTTGCTAGGTAAGCAGTTTAAAATTACGCTGTATAATTTTAGGTTGAAAGAGTTTTCTTTTTTTTTATAAATTTTGGCTGCTACCTATTACCGACCATTTGTTTGAAAATTTAACACTAAAAAATTGGATATAATTTGTTATCCTTTAACTGGTACTTTTGTACTCAGCGCTACTTAATTACTATGTTTCAGTACTTACGTACTGGCGCATAATATATGAATATTTTAATTCTAGTGTTTTATACCGAACATCCGAAACATAAAAAAAAAAAAAAAAAAAAAATACCATCTTGGATTAATGCTTTAATTATTTTTGCTTCCGAATTAATTGTTACATTTAGACATGAACAATTAAAATATGAAAGAGTTTAAATAGTTTGTCTTGAGGGATAGAAGAAAGTGAATTTTGAAATATGTTCTTTCAGAAATAGCACAAGTTAAATTAATGAAAGGATCACATTAACGTTAAATTCCCCTTTCCAGAAAGTCATTTTCTACGCCCGATACGTGTGTGTGTGTATAATAGAGTTGTAACAAAAACTATATATACCGCTTTTTTAAAAAAGTATTAAAAATTACAAAATTATTGCTCCTGTGTAAACACTTGTAAGATTAAAAACTAAAATCGTGGGGCGCATGCAACCGATTGTTGATGCTTGAATAGTTCACCTTTAACAAGTTTATATTGCATTGTAAATTATACGAATTCTGTGTAAGTATTCTCAACAACAGTACTGTCTACGCTCCTTACTATTGTCGTTTGTATGAGTCCTTCGTTTTTAGATAGAAATTTTACAAGTATTTTCATAGGAGAATTTTCTTATATATAATCTAGTCCGTTTTAAATCGTGGTATGCTACATTTTTTTTATTTAAACCATTATTTTGTGCTTTTTAGTCTTGTTTGTGTGAAATTTCGCAAAAGTTTTTTTTTTTTTTTTAATTCGAACAAACAGACAGAGACAAGAAAGCGAGTTAAAAAAAATCGTGGTAAAGTAAAATAAACACAAGATGGCAGCGGATTTCACATCTTAGATTTGAAAACAAATGTAACCCGAACATCTCAGAGAAAAGTGGCGTATTTCAACAGCTTGTGTGTTCGCTTGATGTAGCACAACGTCGCAGAGAAGGAACCCAAGATGGCTGGCATGCAGGAAAGTGTGTGCGAAGGTCATGCGCAAAAAGGAGAAGTGGTGATGGATGAAGGGTGAATGTCAGTTGGCAGAGCAATAAAAACTTTATCTCAGTCTCGCCCGAGGTCATAAACGTGATCACCCCTTCAAATAGCGGTCGTGAAATTCTCTAAAGCTGCCATCGTCATTGCCGTATATGAGCCTGTCCATTTTGATTAATAATATTCCGTGCTAAGAATTCGGAGTGCGCATAATAAAAGCATTTCCTTTACAACAAAGGAAATGATGTTATCGACGTTGTTTTGCTTAAAAATCACATTTTTTTGGCATTAATTTTTTTCTACATAGTACATAATTCACCCTTAAAAGCATCAATTTTAAACTGTGAGTTTCTCGAAGCCAATTGCAAATCTTAAATGCAGCAATATTAGACACAAGGTTTAGCCAACTTTCTGAACAAAAATTTTTCTCTAGTAATGTATTTTTTAAGAACAATAGTATGAATGTATTGCTTTGTTGGCATGCGCCATAGCTGATGTTTTGTTGCCAAAACTCGTGTTGAAAGAATTCGCATGTTGGTGTTCTGGCCAGCTGTGTCTCAAGCCTGAATACGGGAATAGATTGACATTCTCGAAACGTTGCATTTTTTCGTTGAACGAAACTTGTGCTGTATTCTGTCATTTGTTTGTTGTCCACTTTTTTTCTCATATTGAGAATGTAGTTTTCTTTTTGTCCGTCTTTTGTGTCTGGGTGTTGTCGAAGTCTGACTGAATTCTACCTTTAGAATTGTTGCTGCTAATTATAGAAAACTGATCGAATCCCTCTGGGATTTCTTATTTTATTTTATTATTTTGTTTTTTATACTTTGTCATTCAGCACAAGGTTGGACAACAGAACATGAGGAATAGCGCATGTCGACACATCAACACATTCTTATTGTAAACCCTTATTGCAACAAACATTTAAAAATCTTAAGAACAATAGCTGACGATGAATTCTCGCACATTCAAATGCGACGCAAGATATCACGCTTAGCAAAGGGATTCAAAAGTGCTTATTAGCCCGTGACCGGCCTATAAGTAAATGCCAACTGTGGTTTAAGGCCACACCCTGTATTACTGCAATGATTTTGAACATATTTCTTCATGCCAACATAATTTTCATAACAAATAATTATTACATTGTTTTATCATAAATATATCTTATTTTTCTAGTAGCAAAACCTTGAATTTTTTTAAATTTCTACGCTCAAAGTAGCAAGCCAGAATCATGCAACACTTTTTTTACGAACGTACAGAGCATTATTTTGCAATAACTTACATAGAAACGTGCATCGTATGACTGCTCTTGGACTAAAAATTTTTCGAAGAATTCCGTTCAATTTTTTTTTATTTTTTATTTTTTTTTACCTATGTGAAATAAACTATGTAAGTAGGCTAACGCGACGTCACAGTAATTTCGCGCTGACCTCACGCAAGTACGTGGCAGCAGCCTTGGTCCACGCAGTGTAACGGGCCTCTCTCGACGAGATGAGAGTATCTCTGGAGAGACCTTGGTCCGCGCCCACCACGTGTCTGCAGGCTCTCTGTGAAGAGAGTTTTCCTCGTCCAGTGCTGCGCGAACCTACTTGCTTGCTCCACTAGGCTCTCAAGGTCGTGGCCGACAAGGGTTGGTAAGTAGGACACTGCCCCCCCCCCTTCCCCGGAAATTACTTCTCCCCCTGCATCCTTATTCTTAATATTGAAGGTTAACACGATTTCTCTGTTTAAAAAAATTAACGAAATTACACGGTAAACCACTCAACGCTGTTTTTATAACTACGGTCACCTAATTTTTGACAAAATAATTTAATATATTATAGGTATCTATAAATTACTAATTGTTCATATCAACTTCATTTGAGTGGTTTTTTATTTAATGCAATATTTAGTAAGTATACTGAACTAAATTACAAGATTAATAAATTAAAAGTATTGTAATCCTTGCTTTGAAAAATCTTTTCGAATTTCATAGAAGTAATAATATTTACGTTGATAATAATTTTAAACGTAATGAATTATAGAAAAAAATAAATTTGCAGAAAAATAATTCCGAAACAAAAATGGTATAAAATTCTAAATGGTGCAAAATTATTTCAAGAATTTTGAAACACTTTAATAAGTTATCTTTCCACTAATTCTTTTGGTACAATGTTCTGCCCCCTGCCACTTTTTGACTCTCCCCCCCCCTAAATTAATAAATACAATTCTTTTGTCAGAAACATTAATGGTCGCACTCATAAAAACTCCCCAACCAAAGTTTCATCACAATCGAATGAATGATTAAGGAACGCGTACATTACGGATAGGCTATATATACATATATATATGATGTGTGTGTGTGCGTATGTGTACGTATACATTAACAGTACTGGTTATGTACTCATTTTCGCCACTTCTACATACAAACATTAACTACGTATGTTACTTATGGGATTGCAATGTAACATCAGGTCGAAGCCTTTGTGAATTATTCAAAAAATTTAGCCGGCCGGTTGGATGAAAGATCATGCTTGACTGAGCGGAGAAGAATTGAGGGTAAAAACGTACTTTATGTACCTTGTGAGTAATTAGTATTTTTATAATTCTTTACGCATAGTTAGCGTAAGAAAAATGTCAAAAAGTAAAAACTAAATTTACAAATAATTATTTAATTTCATAAAAATTACTTGAATTTTCTTGTTCTTTGACACAACACGTACATATGAAAATTGTACCATAATATTATATACCTGACCACATTCCTTAATCGTTGTTGAATGCACAAGGACGTGTTAGAGATTTTCGTGCCACGTACGCTGTTAAATTAAAAACGTTTAATAAAATTCGGAGGGAACTATTAAACCATGATTAGAGGTACGTCAATTTCGCGGATTCATCTGTCAGCAGCCTAGACTTGTCAGTCCTATACACCCACTGGCCACAATCGATAATGTATTGGCTTATAACCGTACAAGCAGGTAGCAAGCGATAGCACTTCGCATTATTTCCTTATTTACTACTGGCTTGCAGTAGTCAAACGCGTTTCGTAACAGTCGCCAGCAAGTCACAGACATGACAATGAAGTATACATAATTGGCTTTCAACCTGACCTGGAATGTATCTGCGAAATTTACGTACCTCTAACCATGATTGACGACGAATGAAATGTCAGATCCAAAATAGGTAGCTTACTGTCGTAGATATAACTTCCGTAAACACTTGCGTTGAAATAGATCAATGTATTTAAATAATGTTTCTTAAATTGGCTTGCAGCATTTCAAGTGTAAAATTGTCAATAGCCGTAAAACCAAACTTAGTATAGTATAGTTAACATTTGCAGGATGTTTACCCAAAATACGGATTAAGGGGCCGCAGTTGTCGCAGTGACTTAAACATTCGCCTCCCACCAAGGCGAGCCAGGCTCGTGTTTTATTTATTTTATTTCTTTATTACGTCTTAAAGACGCAGTTAAGACATCGATGCCTTGTCTTACACTGGACCCATTACACATGATTACAACGAAACTAATACATTACATGGTTAAGGATAAGAATAAAAATATACTTAACAGTTAAGTTAGAACAATGATATGTATGTGTACATAAAATAATAAAAATACCCCATACATATACAGATAAATAGACACACACAAAACAAACCGGTTATCAATCTGAATCACACGCTCACAAAACAAGCCAATTTTCACTCTGAATCATAGCAAACCAGTTTCCAATCAGAATCTCTCTCTCTCTCTCTCTCTCTCTCACACACACACACGCACCGGCGGGGTCGGTCCCCGGATTATCGCATGTAAGGATCGTGCCGAACAATGCCACTGGTCGATGGGTTTTCTCGGGGATATCATGATTCACCTGTCCTATAATTCCTTTTATTGCAGGATCTTATTCCACGTTATCCTTCGGGGATAAACAGATCTCTGAAGTCTACAACTGGGTGTGATACCCTAGTCCTCGTGTATCCTCCTCATACGATATTTGCTTTAAATACCGCATGCGTTAGCATATGAGGAAAAATAGGACAAGTTTCCTTCAACTATTAAATGAAAGAAATTGCAGACCAAAAATACGAGGTACTCTTACTTTTCCGTGTGTCCGGTACCAAGTGCTAACAGCTGATACCAATTCGTTTCCTTCCATCCCACTTCTCTTTGCTGCCCTCCAAACTCCCAAACACGGTACAAGGCTACATCAGAGATACTTTCTTACCAACTCATAACCAAGGACGGAAATGAGCAATCCGGTAATCTGTCTCGCTGACACAGTGCCGCAGATACAATAGCTCTATGCTGTGTAGACGGACTGCAAGTAGAACAATATGACCAGTATGGCCAACACAGCAAAAACTTGTTCTCCAGAGCAGAATAATAAGTTTATATGAGGCTGTTTAACGTACGGTAAATAAAACGTGTCTGACTGCTTAGCTCCTTGTTGCACTTAAATAAACACATTGCTTTAGATATAATACCTGTATTAAAATAGAGACGAAAGTACAATTGTTTGTCGGTATTGCAACCTGTTCTTAAAAGTGGAGTGTTAAACAATTTTATTGTACTTTCAGTTTCTGTGCCATTACATTTATTAAAATTGAGTATTTGGCTGGAATAAAGGCTTTAGTAAGCTACGGCCTTTATTCAATCAAACAATCTAAATTCTTCACCAAGTTATGAATTTTTGTCTTAACCTGTGCTGATACCATTATGCTATTAATAAAAACTGTTTAGTACTTGACTGTGTTTATAGTAACTACTTCTAACTTGTGCGATGTAAATATATATTACTAAGAAAAAACAATGTGAGGAAAGTGAAAAAAAAAAATTCTCTAAAACGTATACCTGTCATTATCTCACAATGTAATTTTCTCACTAAGGCCTTTATTCCAGCCAATTCTTCAATTATATTATCAAAATTTTCTCTTCGACAAAGCAAAGGGTATATTCTTCATAAGTTGTTAGACATAAACAATAACGGAATTTTTCATTAATTTGCCATGCAGAATCATTGCAAGAGAATTCTTGCATGTTAACCTATAATTTTCTTACAATAATTCTGCATGAAAAATTAATGAAAAATTCCGTTATTATTTATGTCAAGTAGTTTACCAAGAATATACACTATGCTTTGTCGAAGAGAAAAGTTTGATAGTACAGTTTGAATAAATGTTATTGCTCAAAAACTGAAAATGTAATAAAATTGTCTAACATTCCTCCTAAAGAAGTAACGGTATTTTTGTAGGAGAAAGATACTTTTTGCTTTTCCTCCAGAGCAGATGGTTGTAGGAACAATAAAGATAGTATCGATAATCTAACTGTACTGTTATGTTCCTATATTAACAGAAGAATGGTACCTACAACAATGATATTCTTTTAGTATAGTGAGCCAAGGGTCCCGGGTTTGATTCCCGGCCTAGGAGGTTGGGAGGTGAAAATGTAATGTCACCTCCCCGCATTCAGGACTGGGTGTTGTGTTTGTCCCTTCGCCCTATCCCTGCGTACACTGTAAATAATGTTTGTATAAAGTAATCATACCACTGCATAGGAGGATAAAGAAAGTATGCATGGTAAAATTGTTTCCCATACGACAATGGAAGCTATCCTGCATATTTTTATGAAACATTCAAATGTGTACTGATGTTATCATACTTGTTTAGTAACAATGTACAACATTTGCTCTCTTATAAGCTGCGTATGGTAAGCCTCTCGTACTGCAGTATGTATGGGTTAATTAATTACTTCCATTACAATTTATGAAGTTTTTTACGGTGTAAGACAATGGCGAACTATCGCAATATTAGCCTCACCTAGTAGCCCCTGGTTCTCTCTGATGACGTTAACTTACAGATAAATAAATTGGAAATGACGTAGGTAAGAAAAAATAAAACTTGATTTACAAAAATTATGTCCCAGAATTTGCTAACACTATACACCCGAATTCACAGTATTGTACTTCCAAGTTAATAAGCTTTCAATATTTTAAGAATATTTACAAATTTAAATTTATATTTTCATATTTTATTTCTTCGTTAGTAAGTTTAGACCAAAAGTGTCGTTCATATTTCTTCTTATATTTCCACAATCACCTTCCGAAGTTTTCCCGTAATTTTTCGGAAACACTCTGAATTCGCAATTTTTCAAAGTGTCGTTTTCAAAATATCATGCAATATTTTCTTTATTAAACCGGCTCTACAGATAGCTTTTTGTTTGTTAGAGTTATTTTTAAAATTGTTCCTTTAAGAATTAATTTTAACATTGATTGTCAATTTAAACAAGTGTACATTATCGTTAGATAGGTAGGTAGAGCATTCGTATCGCCGTTGATGAAGAAAGGCACATATGTAAGGTGTTTATAAAAACTCATGAGCTGTACTGAGATATGTTATCTTATTAACAGCTGGTTTTGACCTTGAGGAAATCCTGAAATATTGTTCAGGGATTTAATACGTCGGAAGTAATATATATATATATATATATATATATATATATATATATATATATATATAGTATAATATCGGTTGAATATTTGTCTGAATGCGACGATTATAATACATTCTTTACACGTTATTTAATTTATGTTACAGATCATTTTCTTTTCGTAATTCAGTTTCACTCCGTTGTGGTTTTGGTTATGTCTATCGTTTAGGTTTTTTTTTCGAGTCAAATGCTGATTTTTATCTGCTAACCGCCACTCGTCATTCTCGAGGGCAAGATTAGTGAGGAGTTGATCAGGAGGCTGTTTGCTGAGTATTCGAACACGGGTAAACTTCACCCGGGTTAAGTTCCGAGCACCTTAAGCTTGGCTTAAGGTTGGCTTACGTACCCTACCATGGAGAGTGTTAGTAAACGCCTAAATTACGGTGAGTGACGTGCGACGTGGGTATCAATGTTGAAGGCTCAAGGTTGGCTAACATACATCTGGGTGTATATAGCAGAGGCGTACATCCCAGGTCAAGTGTGAAGGATGGCCACCCTGTATGTTAGTACCAGAGGTCACATATAGAGTAGGGAAGGTTGTAAGAAGCGGGCCATGGGGCATATACTACCTGCTGTCCTTCACTTCCTCTACATACATACACGTACAACTGTAGAGGACACAGTGGCTAGAGCACTCGCCTCCCTCCAAGACGATCTGGGTTCGCTTCCCGGCGGCGTCGGTCCCCGTATATTCTCATGTGGGAATCGTGTCGGATGATTTCGCAGACCGGCGGGTTTTCTCGGAGATCTCACGTTGCCCCGTCCCTCTCCCTAGTAGCAAATACGATCATTTTTTTTAGTTGGCCAATGTTGGCAGAAGCGGCGAACGTTCGCTAGTATGATGGTCTACTTTTGCTGGAATGGTTGTTACTCAGGCCATGTCAGTAAATATGTTTGTAGTTATACTGAAATATTTTAATGTGGGCAACTTAGTTTAAAAAGACTGACATATTTCAGTATACGGTCCACAAGCAGACTTAGCGAACTAACCCAGAAGCATCTGAGTATAATAAGGTTGCTTGTGGTACACTTGTGGTTAATGTGTGGGTGAGTTCATTATGCATCATGTATGCCCTACAATGATAAGGGAAAGGCAAACGGAAGATCCCCCAGAAAACCCGACGACCAATGGCATCATCCGGCACGATTACTCCATGCGAAAATCCGGGGACACCACGCCGGGGATCGCCTTGGCGGGTCGCTAGACCGTAGCGTAACATCTTGGGCTACTACCAGCGAATCACAGAGGTTAAGTTCATATGTTTAATTGCAAGTATTATTTTGTCATTAACTTAAAATATAAACACAGTATATATGTCATTCGATACGTAATATAAAATTTATTGCTCTTTAAAATCCTTGTAAAATACATTGACTCTTATAATCGACATTTTTTTTACTAATGACCATTCCTTGAAAAAAAATAACCTAATTTTCACAGCTTAATTTTTTCCCTGCAATATATATAGCATAGAAAACCGCATTACCTCTAACCTCCATCCCCCAGGGCTTCGCGTGTTAAAATTACAGCCCGAAAAAAAATAATTAAGAAAAAACTGGCATCCCTACGTATAATTTTACGTTTTGCCCTAGACAAAAGCGCACACTAAACACACTTTTTTTGCCACAGCAAAACGTTTTTTGCCACTTTTTTTTTATGAACCGTTGGAAACTAACTTCGCCTCGAATAATGTTTCCTTAGATGGTTTAGTAACGGTAACAAAAATTGTGTTATGAAATATTTGTGGTTTAGATTAGTTGTGGTACTTTCGAAACAAGTAATACGTTGAAAAAAGCTAATATTTTTGTTGCAAAGAAACTCATATTATTAACACAGAAATTTTTTATAGGAAAACATAGACATTTGTTGTGAGGCAATATTTGTTTTCCGCAAACTAAATATCCTCAAAGATAAAGCTCTCTCTGTCATAAATAAAACGTTTTTAAAGTGTGGTTTGAAACTCGCATAGGAGCAATGTTCCCGCTGGGAAGAAACTGACTTCACCTGGCACTGGCGAGTTATGTGAGAGAGAGCGCGGTCGTGCGTGGACTCCTTACGTAACTAACACACGCGATGCTGAGCACAGGAAGTGAATGGCTAACCATCTTCACTAGAACATGTAGAGGGAACTACACTCGGTGTCGCTGTCCGCACAACACAGCCACTACAGCCAAGGTTACTTGTAACACTGTACCCGACCTTCTTACTTACTCTACTTCCACACACATTATACATGCCGTGATTACTGAGGCCATTACTCCGCAGTAATTGTTTGTACGAATTATATCATACTTACAGGTTTATATACCCTACATCTCCAGTAATTATCTTATACCTTTACTTTTCTCACCATCTGCCAATTATGCCATACGACGGGATATTTAAACGTTTGCTGCAATTGGAGTTTACAGTAAGAATTAATTGGTCTGTGGACATTTGTCATTGCTAGAAACATACAAAATTCGAGTTATCATTTGGTAGCAGACTAAACTTCACTTTCCTACACATAACAGAGCGTAATCTGCGACTGACCTCGGACTTTCATGTGTTGTAATTTGATGTGTGTTATGTCTTTACAGAGATTGGCCTCTCTACCGTGTAAGTATTCTCCGCGGCAAGTCACGACAATATCGGCCAACGGGAAACGGCTTCAAAGCACTGGAACAAATTGGAGCAACGTTCTTTTCGCGAAAAGTTCATTGCCCTAGCTATAATATAAGACTGTATTAATTTCTGCACAGACTTCATTGCTCATGTTTTGTCGACCAAAATTCACACACAGAACTCAGTTAATGTGTTATTTGAACCAATACTGTCAGGAAAACCTGTACTCCATTCTCAAATGTTTCGATTCAAGGAAATTTCGAACATGTTCGAAAATCTTTGACGAAATTCGCGACATTAAATAAACTGAAAGACAAAATGGCCGCGGTTATGACGTCAACACGGTGTTACGTGACATTCAGGAAATTGGATTCAATAAATTTGATAGAAAATTGAAGCAAAATTTTATCCTGTGGATAGGGCCTTTACGTGCACATCTGCAGCTGTGCTTCATGGTTATTGGCAGCGTGTCTTTGTGAAGTGACGTCTCTCATTAGCTTGCACCAATCAGAATAAGGTTACTGCATCCACACATGTCTGTGATTTGCGGGTCGAACCTCAACCCACCTGATAGTTCATACGTCGACCCACTGACTATGAACCAGAACTGTAGATGTGCATATAAGGCATTGAAACATAATGGGACAAAATTCTTTTGGTAAAATTTCATTTCTTTAATGATAAGTAGAGGCATGAGTATTTCGTGTATTAATCTGGCAACAGCCTAGACTTCTCAGACCTATGCACACATTGGCCAAAGTCAAATATACATTGGCTTGTAACCGTAACACGTGCTACCACCACGACTTGTTTCCTTATTTATCACTGGCTTGCAGTCGCCAAGATGTGTTCAAACAGGTGTCGTCTAATCACAGTAGGAGGAGTGAAGTATACAGTACTGGCATTCAACCTGACGTAGATTCAATACGCGAAATAATCTTGCCTCTAAGTATAACTTGTGAAACCGATCATTAGAGACTTGCAAATATCGCAGTCATACATCAGGCTGGACTCCAAGTTATTGTGTGATCATATGACTACTGCTTTTGGCAAGCAGTTTGTGTGACACGATGTGAAGGACTTTTTCACCCACTGATTAGAGATAATTAGAGGTACGTCAATTTCGCGGATTCATCTGGCAGCAGCCTAGACCTGTCAGTCCTATACACCTACTGGCCACAATCGATTATCTAGTGGCTTATAACCGTACAAGCAGGTAGCAAGCGATAGCACTTCGCATTATTTCCTTATTCACTACTGGCTTGCAGTAGTCAAACACGTTTCGTAACAGCCGCCAGCAAGTCACAGACATGACAATGAAGTATACATAATTGGCGTTCAACCTGACCTGGAATGTATCTGCGAAATTTACGTACCTTTAGAAATAATGGTTAGGGAAAGGAATATTTCGCGAGTTCAGTGACCTGCATACTAGAATCCAACCCCAAGGCACGTCAGAGCTAACACGTACAATCACTGATTATGAAGCAGAACTGCAGATGTGCACGTGAGTCACTGAAACAAAGTAGGGACAAAATTCTTTATGCTAAAATTATGGGTCCCTACTTATCGCAAGTGACTTGAAAAATTTGCGCTTTCTCTTGGGGCCAGGCAATAATTCAAACAAGTTTCGTTTCGTGTCACTTTTGCAATTGTTCGAATACTTATTTAAACCGTCCTGGAAGACACTCAGCCAATAGTAATGCAGCAACTAAATACAGGTCCAGTCATATATAACAATGTTACTAGAAAACAGCCAATGAACAGCTGTTGTCTGGCTCAGTTCACTTAAGGTTGACCTGCAAGTCAGCGAACCCGTCTCTGCTTATCACTAAGGACATGCAAAATTCGCGTTGTTTGCTGACAGCTGACTAGACTCCAAATGACTATAGGCTGGTCCGACTTCTCCAGCTGGCCGATATTGTCGTGACTTGCCGCGGAGAATACTTACACGGTAGAGAGGCCACTCTCTGTACAGACGTAACACACGTCAATGACAACAGATTTCCGTGGCCAATTTAATCGCAGATTATACTCTGTTATGTATAGGGAAGTGCAGTTCAGTCTGCTACCAAATGGTAACGCAACTGTTACATGTATCTTCTTATCACATTTCAGTAGAAACTGGAGAAATTCGTGAGTTCACTGACTTGTGAGCTATGTTTCAAGGATATTTATAGACTCGAGTATAAATCAGCTGTTAATTGGCTGCTCTATTGACATAGTGACACCACGTGGTTGTGACTGCCTTCAGTTGTTCTGTATTACTGGCTCGCGATAATCTACGAGGTTCGAAATGAGTTAAACGACCTGTGGCATAATTATATAAACTAACAGTTGTTTGCATTATAGTCTGAACCCAAAACTAAACGCGAATTTCTCAGGTCCCTACATATCAGTGTCTTACGTGCACATCTGCAGCTCTGCCACGTTGTTATTAGAGTTGATGGTTTATCGCGGGAAAACTTGACAGTTTGCTGGGTTTCAACGTACGTTCAATTTACCAGAATACTACTGGCTTTCGCTTATATGAGGAGTTGTTATTCTATTTGACTGAGACAATAAGAATCACCCTAAGTAGCAAACATAAACTTGTCCACTTGCGCAAATCTGATCGTTATAAGCAGCCCACAGGCAGTAAACATTCGGAATGCACCCGCGGTCACATGTGGCATACATGATGCATAATGAACTCAACCACACATTAACCACAAGTGTACCACAAGTATTCTTATTACACCCAGATACTTGTGGGTAAGTTTGCTAATCTGCTTGTGTACCGTTTACTGAAGTATGTCAGTCTTTTTAAACTAAGTTGCCCACATTAAAATTATTTCAGTATAACTACAAACATATTTACTGATGTGGCCTGATTAACAACCATTCCAGCAAAAGTAGACCATCATACTAGCGAACGTTCGCCGCTTCTGCCAACAGTTGGCCAACTGAAATATGATTGTATTTGATACTAGGGCAGCTATTGTAATATTTGATGCCTGTTATTGGTCCGCAGACAGCAGTTGTGTCAGACATACGTCAGCCAATCACACGTGTGGCAAGAAACCACAGTGTTTTCAAGGGTATGTTGGCACCAAACATTGCAGCGATGTACCATCATCTCTATTATTGACAGAGTGTATTGGTGCAGAGAGGACATTCATTTGACCGTGCAAGTCAGGACAAGTTTACTGCGACACCACACGTCTGTGATTAGCTGGTAGAACAACAACACGCTGGCAGTTAACACCAGTCAATCACTGACCGTGAAGGAGAAGTGCAGTCGTGCACATAATGTAGTGAAACAAGCTGCTACATCATTCTTATCTCCAATAGTCACCGGCAGTTACTACTAGCGACGTACAGTTTCAAACAAAAGTTTCCTTCGTCGATGATCGATGACACAGTTACTGAATGAGTGAATATAGGCCATTCACGATAAAGTGAGCACTATATAAAGTTTTCTTTCAGCCGTTTTGCAGCCATCTTTACTGTTTTTATTATGAAGACTTACATTTAACTAAAAACCAGCGTAAACGTTTCAACACTCTCAAAAGTTAATATATATCGGCCCAATAAAATAATTTTTTGATTAATTGCAAGTTATACTGAGAGCTCAGTTTACAGTGAACAGCCTATATCAGTTTCTCAGTACATTCGTTCCAGCACTCACTGTTCGTCCACGTCACCGTTTTCTGAAGTATGCCTTAAGAAGGTTCGTTACATATTTTGTTAATAATGTTCATTTTCGTTCAATGTGAAGGATGTGACGAATAACCGACGATTTTTCTTTATACATACCATTACATTCTACAATTTGTTGCGTATTGTTGGACGGAATTGGTATTTGGAGTTATTTAGTGTTTATTATTTGGTGAGAGAAAAATTATATCTTAAAATTTAAATTATTGTAATTATTGCACAGTTATGTTGTACTTTTTCGAATAAAATGTACGTAATGAAAAGTACAGTAATTAGATACGTCCCTGTTGAAATATGTTCAATGAAATCTTGACGAAATTTTAATCAGGAAGGAATTAGGAAACGTTCATTATAATACGTTACATGGGCTCTTAAGTTTAAACTCTTGCTTCTCTTACACATCTGACAATACTAGATTGAATTTATTAGTTTAAATACTATCGTAGCCAATTAAAGTACCCTGTTATCTCATCTTACATGCCACGTATTATTAAAGTAAACAAAACTTCAAACATTTACCAAAATATGATTAGTGCCAAATTAGCACCTACTTGGACTTATAAAAGTTCTAGGGAGAACTCTATCTTGTAATAACTGTGCGTTATTGTTTAGTAACAGTCTAGACTTCATTGATGTTAACATCCTTGAACGCACTCTGTGACGTCATTGAGCGTTGGCTGCTTTGTGACGCCATTTACGTATATATGACTGCTTTACATACTGTTGATCAACCTACTGTGGAAAATGTAATTGTTGACCATAAACTTTCCCCGTTGCTAGCCTCGACATTGTATGCCTTTTGAAGACGTCAAGGAAGTAAACAATATATTGCAGTAAGGAAAATAGCGCGAAATTTTCCAGTCTCTGAAGAGTAGAATGATTGCGTGTAAATGTGTGTCGAAGTGATGTAACCATATCCAAGAATTTAACTCATTTACTTACAACATTTTCCTAGTGTTCCTAAATCAACGTAATTTAATATACGCCCTAATTGACAGGTGATACAATCTGATATTAAATGTATTTTTAGAATACGAAAATTATATTTAGTGACTCGGGAACAGTTGGCAAGCTTATAAAAGACTGATATAAAGTATATTCTATCATTTTTGTTAATACTTATTGTCTCAGTAAATGAACACTGTAAAACGAAAAAAAAAAAAGTTACCCTTATTTAAGGATATTTTTTTTTAATTAGTAGAGTTAATAGTTTTCACACATTGGAAGCATAGAGTATATACCGGTAAGAAATGTTTTCTTGTGTAGCCTGTACATCTTAAATAATCATAGTTGATTGAAAAAAAGCGAAACGTGTGAAATATATTAAAAGATTTTTCAAATTTGATAAGAAAACACTTGCAACCAATTAAATCCAGCAAAACACATGTGCTTCATTGGTATACATAGCTCTGCAGTGTTACAAGGACATTTACATTCATGAAACAAGTTTGTTGCGACATGTACAGTCGTAAACTACTCCGTTACTGAGAGCGACAAGAGGGCTTGCGGTAACTTGCAGAACAATGACTGGCGTCGGTAACTGTGGGTTGGTCAGCTACAATCAGCAATCAACACCGGACAAGAGCACCAACTATGCACAGAACTGTACTTACCTGAAGGTGGACATCTCGGTGAACGTAGTCTACACACTATAAGGGCGACATACCACGCGTATCACGTCTCATCCTAGCCTCTAGGCGCAAGTCATTCAACTTGCACGCAGTCTTCTCGCACTCAACTCGCCTCTCTGAGTAGGGACAATCCTGTTTTTCGCGAAAACAATTTTGCCCCAGTATGTTCCGGTGTCTTGCGTGCCCGTCTGTAGTTATACTTCGTGTTCAGAGATTGGCTTTTGGCTTCTACCGACAAATCACAGACGTGTGTTGTTGCAGGAACGTTATTGTAATCGGCTCAGTCGAATGAGATACGGCTCTTCACACAGACACGCTGCTAATAACCATGAAGCAGAACTGCAGATGTGTGCGTGAGGCGCTGAAACAAACTGGGGCAAAATATTTTCGCGAAAAACAGGGTCCCTATCTACGAGACAATCAGGGGTGGCCCTATTATTTAATGCCTTAGTATTATAGTTCAATCAATAAAAATTAATTACATTTTGAGGTTCGGTAGTCTGAAAGGCAGTATTTAGCATGTTGGAGGGCTTAGAAACAGTGTTCTTAATGAACATAATGTCTAATCGAAAGGGACAGGAAAATTTCGCGAATTCTACGCCCTGCGTGATAGAATCAACTATCCTATACATACTCAAGCCCCTACCATTTGTCCACTAGCTGCTACTCAGTGGAACAACAGACAATGAACGAATATACGGGGCCTGAGTATGTATAGTACAGTGGATTCTATCATGTAGGTCATTGAAGTTCGCCTTCACTGTTGTTGTGTGTTTCTATAAAAGATAATGTTTCATTTTTTACTTCCAAATTAAGATCATCACAATAACTTATGAATTGATTGTTAAGTTTGTTGGGGCTGATTTGCTGACTTAAAAATGCACATCAAAGTATTTTTACTTTTTTAAAATTTTCATAAATTAGGTTGTTTTCCCGTCATTTTTGGACTTTTTTTAAAAAGGACAAAGGAATTACATTGTCTGTTTTTAAATATTTTAGCATATATCTAGAGATGATGGTATATCGCGAAAATGTTTTGTGCCAAGATAGCCTTGAAAACACTGACACAACGTAGCTGTCTGCAGACCAATACCAGGCATCCAATATTACAATATCGGGATTCTTATTGGCTCAGTCAAATAGGGCAACAGCTCCACGTACAAGCTAAAGCCAGTAATCTTCTGGTAAGCTGGACGTGTAT
>PNEQ01002345.1:54198-102757 GCA_003012365.1 Medauroidea extradentata | reverse complement strand
TCAACTTTTCCCGCGATAAACCATCATCTCTACATATATCCCATATTATCTTATTTCAGTTTAATTATTTCATACGAGCAAGTGACTAGGTATTTGTTAAAGTTCCTGTAAATGCAAATTGTGACTTTGACACGCCGCTATGGGGAAACTATGTGAGCTAAAAAATGTTCACAAGTGGAAGATGTAGTCACAAGTAACGTATATAAAGTTAACACCATGTCAAGAAAATATAAAATTATGCCACGTGAACGCCCTTAAGGCTGCATCGCCTCTTTTGACTGAATTTAGTTGCTTGGACAAACTCCATTGCGAAATCCTCAGAGAAATATGCATACCGGGTCCATACCGGGCATTGATATGATCTTTGACAGAAATGTGCAAAGGGAGTGCTTGACTGGATTTAGATTCTTTGACATACTTAGTTGTGAAATGGAGTACGTCCAAGCAACTAAATCCAGTCATGCACTCCCATTGCATAGTTCTATCAAAGATCATATCCCCTCTTTTGTTGAATAAATGAAATATGTAACGAATAACCGGCGATATTTATTTATAGAAATATTATACTTTACTATGCGTTGCGTATTATTGGATGACATAGGTACTGCTAATTATTCAGAGTATACTATTTGGCGAGAAAGAATTTTTATCTCAAAATATAAATTAGCTTAATTATTTCATAGTTACGCTTTAACTTTTCCATTACAATGTACGCAATGAAAATTAAAGTAATTAGCTACGTCCCTATTGAAATATTTTCAATTAAATCTTTCCAGATTTTTAATCGGGAAGAAATTAGAAAAGTTCATCATAATAAGCAGAGCTCCAGAAATTTCGCGAATTTATTTGAGAAAACGTTTAGGTTTGAAACTCCGGCACTCATTTGTTACCTTCCTGATTGGACCACTGTTACTGAAACTCTTCCTTGATGACTGTGAACCAATAGCATACTTACATGGAAACACTCACTGACTGCCGCGCTACCTTGTCACATGTACAACTGTCCACTGACTGTAGCAGCAGACAATGTACAAATATATCTGAGGACACAGTGTATATAGGACTGTGGAATCCAGCCTGCTCGTCCTTGAACCCACGACACTTCCAGGTCTCTAATAATAAGGGACACAAGTTCTTAAAGGCAGTGACTTCATTGTAAGAGTTCCGCAAAGAGCAACCAACGTATTTATTGAATGACTATATTTTTTGTATTTTATTTCTATTCTCCGTCAAAAAGAAAACGTGTACAAAATTGTCATGAATTTAAAGATTTTTGTTGAACTTGGTGTTTTTGGCACTACCTATATATCGACATTGTGTGAGAAAATAACAACTAAACAAGTATGGATAAACATTTTGAAAATTCCTTCTAAAAGTGGTTAAGTTCGATGATTCGTTACATATTTCTTTACTTGTGATTTAGAGAGTTAAAATGCTACCATTAAGTGCGCCGCCTACTAGGATCTGAAGAGGCATGCAGATATTTAACAATCCTGATTTTATTCGGAAAACATTACACGTGTTGACATGCTGTCAGGCTGCGGAAAGCATTAAGGACCCTTACACAGGCCTGTTAATTTGCCACACACTACTTCCGTTTCTAACAAGTATTTTTTATGCGAAAATTGTTTAATTGGGACTTTTGCTCAGCGATTTTTAGGTAATAGTATTCATCTTCAGGAGCCTCTGAATTAAATAGTCCTTGTAGAGCGAACCTTTACCTTTTGTAACGTACGATAAAAATATATTGTCGCCGGGAGTCCCATAGTAAAAATGGTTCGGTGGGAACCTTGCACGATAATTGTCGTGATGCGGTATTTGATGCGCGTTTCAAGGTCAACCTTACATCTCCGTCACTTCGGAGACTCTAACGCGCGGGTAGGCGGCATAGGACAACAGCTCAGCGTCAAGTGTGCAAACTGTAATCTGAGTAATGTTTACTCGCGTCCATAAGTTATGACAGATTCTACTCGATCTACTTTCCACTTACCCTGCTCTCGAGTACGGTAACCTGATGTTAGCAGTAGTAAGGTTAATTCTAATACAGGTTATAAAGATCAATGTTAAAAGTTTGTCACAGGAAACATTTCTGCCGCTTGAGCGCTGGTATCGGTAATGGGTTCAAACCCACCAATCACGGAGCATTCCTGAATTTAAAGTTACATGAAATAGATAATTTAAAATACAAAATTGGTTAATTTCCACTTATAAATTAGGTTAAATAACTTCTGTCATTTCCAAGCCTGTGTAATTTTATTTTACTACAGTTTCGTATTTTTCTGGTCCCTTTACGATAGCAGCGAAACAAGCGGCAGAAATATTCCCTGTGCCAAACTCTCCCATAAGAAAAAACATTTTCATTACAACCTGTAGTAGAATTAACCTTAAAAGTTTCTACTTAAACAAAACAACAATGAAATGCAAGTAAATGCATCATTGCGTTCAACATTTTAAAGAAACAATACCGAAAGAAAAATTTCGTTGGAAGTCTTCCTTGCAAAATTATTTTGTAGTAACCACAAAACCATTTTGTAATGGCTACAATACTTTAGTGGTGACAACAAAATATTTTTTTGGTGACCATAAAATAAATTTTGCAGGGTGAGTTCCCACAATTTTCTTTTGTACCTGCAACAAAGTATTTTTGTTTCATACAGCACGAAATGAATAATAAATGTAATATACACAAAATGGGGTGTAAAATTACTCTGCGGGCGATGTTACCACGTATTAAATACGTAGTGTTTTTATTCCCGACATCTTCAACCCTTGAACAGCATTATAGGCGGCCACCTTAAGGGGGGGGGGGTGTTAGATAATTTTCTTTATTTTTAAATTTTCGAACCGTAACATTTATTCAGGTTGTATTACCAGAATGTTCTCTTTGACAAGACATGGGATATATTCTTGGTAAACTGCTTGACATAAATAATAATGAAATCTTTCGCTGATTTGTCGTCCAATTTAAGATGAACACATAACACTATTATGATGTCCAAAATTTATTGCAGATATCTTCTACGCCGAAACATTGCCACAGTTACCAAAATTATTCTAAAACAGAAGTTATTGCAGAAAATCGAAACATTAAATTCAGCATCTAGCTTCCCACCTTCCCCTTAAGTGGAGTCTCCATGAGGATGTTTTCTGTAAAATCAATGTTTTGTGCGTATTCGCTGGTCTCCGTAAATGACTGTTCTGGGAACATAGTTTCTTTATTTTGGGAAAGGTACAAAATTATTTTGTCTGCGAAGCCACTTTTTAATTTAGTCCAGTCGCATGTAATTAGAGAGAGGGAAAGTATTTATTGTGTTTGTGTTGGCTTTTGAAACATGAATTTTCAACACACTACTATACATATAATACGCGTGCTCTTGGATTACAATGATTGCGATCTGCCGCAGGTTTTAAGGTTAACTCTTGTTAGTTCATCACTTGCCCTTTCACATTTTTGTGCAAGGTGCTCTCCTGGCGTCTGTCTTCCACCAAAAAACTTCTCTTAAGGAGCCTGACTTTATAAAGGTTACCGTTGACCGACGTATGTAATGGATTATCGCCTCTCCGCGCAAGCCACTCAACGCTGACACACGGAAAAATATATATTTGTGGCAGCTATAAAATATTTCGTGGGTATTTGCCCTGCAGAATTTATTTTGTTGGTATTACAAAATAATTTTGCAGGGAAGACTTCCTACAAAGTTTTTCTTTCAGTGCATGCAGTATTATACTATTATCCTTTTTCCTATGGGACTTCAAGCAGTGACCACATTATTTTATTTGTTCACAGCATATTTAAAAGTCTAACACTTGTTTCTATGAGATTTTTAAAATGTTTGTTGCAATGGGAGTTTACAACTAAATTTTATTGGATTGTGGACATACGCCGTTCTTCATGTTTAGCTGATCAAACGTGTTTTGAATGACAAAGTACGAAAACGAACAAAAAAAAAAACAAATATAAAACGCACACAAAAATATATAAAAAACAGTTCCAGAATAACTCTGTCTCTTTTAATACAACTTTTATTTTAAAAAAAATGACAAAACTCCACTGGGATTGTTTTTTTTTATTTTTGTGTGCGTTTTATTTTTTTTTCTTGTTAGTTTTCGTACTTTATCATTCAACACAGGTTTGATCTGCTAAACATGAGCAATGGCGTATGTCCACAATCCAATAAAATTTACTTGTTTCTGTAGTTGTGTTTTGGAATCCAGCTGTTACTTTTCCAGGTATGGCAGTACGGAAAACCATTTTGGCCATTTTGAGGAGTCTGAAAAAGATGTTTCTAATAAACGTGCCTAATTTGTAAAACTATAGCGACGTATTTTAAAGTGTGTGTTCTTTTTGTAGAAATATAAATATTATGCGCGTTAAAAACTTTAAACTAGTCATTATTTTACATTTATGCCAAACAATGTTCAACTTTTACACTAAGATAAAATGTAGTTTTCCCAAATAATATATGTTATGTCCCATAGTTTTAGCGTAATCACCAATAAAAATCGCGAAATGGTTGTTGTAACGTAGCCAAAATAAAAAAGTAATTAACTTGCAGAAACAAGACAATTCGTATTGATACTAAATTATATGGGTTACTTCAAGACACTTCTGCAGAAACAAAGGGATCAATTTTTGTATATTTTAAAAATTGATTAAAATGAGTAAATTTTTGCATAACTTTGACTTTTGGCTACTCAGAAATTTTCGAAACTAACTTTTGTTAAACAAGTCATAAAAATGCATTGATACACTGACTTTCAGTTCCTGAAATTTTGAATTCAGTAGTTAATTTTTTTTTTTTTGGTTATACTGAAATGGGTATTTTGAGACTTTGATGATTGATTATGCAAAACCTATGGGGCGTAACTTTTATTTTATTTGGGAAACTGACATGTTATCTGATGTGTAAAAGTTGAACAGTGTTTGGCACAAATAAAAAATTAATATTTACGGGTTCAACGCCCTTAAAAGTTTCGTCATAAAAAGAATAGTCGTGACTTGCTCCAACATATTTGAAGAGCAGGTAGAGATGCCCCGTAACCCCGGCGATGTACGAAAACCTGGTTACGAGGTAGAGTGAACCAACCCTACTCTAGTTGGTGAGTTGTTGTAACCACTGGCATGCGAGGTCAGACATGGCGAGACTGCTTCTCATGTGATGTATGACGATATACTCTCTCTCACACTAGGTGCAGGCTAGCCCGAGGCTGCAGTGCATTACTTCTGAAGCAATGATTCCACGTGTGTAACTGACAGCTGTCGCAACTTAACAACACTAAGGTGACTGCCTTGGTGGATGCATTTTGCTCTACAAGGCCACAGAATAAGTACGTTGTGACAGAAGCGACAAGGCGTGGATTTGATCGTACTCGTTTCCTCTCTGGATTGTCATGGAGTCGAAGTTCGTAGATATTTGGTTGCACTCATTGAGTAAATATATTGCCTCTATGGTTGCACTGAAGTTTATTAGGCCTATTTTACAGTTTGTGTAGTATATTTTCATGTAAGCAACGTGACATTTGCCATTTATAAATAAACGACTGAACTACAAACAAATTACAATATTTCTTTTAAAAAAACAAGCGATTCTTTAAATCAACGTTTTAAATTATACACGCCTGCCTCAAGAGCTGGTACAGTAACAACGATTTTAAAAAAAAACTTTTTTACCTCATTTTTGAAAGAGATAGATATTATCTTATGTTGTTTCATGAATTAACATGTTCTTAATTTCTAGATAATTAATTAAAATTAATGTATTAACTAACTACAGTGTCTCATGCATCACAAGTGGTTACATAAACCAATTACTCTAACCCACGAGGTATTACTTGATTTAGTTGCTTGGACATAGGCCTGCTCCATTGCGAAATAAATTACTGTCAAAGACTAATGATAATAGAACAACATAAGTAAGCAGAGTATGATTTACTCAACAGGATACATACACTACATGAAGTTCCATAAACTGGATCGGGTCCAATAAAATCAGGACAAACATATAATAAATGAAAATAATAAAAATCAAAATAAACCCAAGACACCGACAAGGCAGGCAACCCAAGTTTGATCTCTGCTATAGCAAAGGGACAAACAGAATACAATGTATGACACACAAAATAAAAATTAACAAATACGACACACAAATGAAGCGAAACAAAGCCGGTATAATATCAGACACGAACATAAATACAACCATCGACACAAGGATGAGGCGAAACAAAACACAGTAGTTTTCCAACAGTCAGTATAACGACGTTTCGGGAACTGGAATCTGTTCCCGTCGTCATACACTCAGGGCTCAAGAACACGAGTGTGACTGATGGTTTACAAATAACTATGTGCGTTTTAATTATATTTAAGTAGCTCAAAGCACATATTTCCTCAACGACTGCTGGTTTCAAACGTTTATGAAATAATGTTTAATATTTTTCCCTTTGTTAAGTAAAAAAAAAATGTTGCATACTGTTTTCTAGTTAATGAATGGCGATTACTGTCGCCAACTTCCACTCGCCAATTTTAATATATTTTAGAGGGTATATTTACGTCCCCCGGTTTTATGCACTTTCAAGCCTAAAGATAAGTAAACGACACAAATATCAATGCCCGTACCGGGATTCGAACCCAGTACCTCTTGCATCGTAGGCCGGCATGCTATCTACCACACTACGGTGGCCAGCAACTCGCCAACTGTTATGTAATTACTTTACTACATTGTCAGCGATCTTATGTAGCATGGAGTTAAGATTAATTTTTCTAAGTCAAACACATTACGTCGTATGCTCTCGTTTCTAGCAAATTTCAACGTTTAGAATCTGCAATTACTTGCGTACTTCACATGCGCGTGAACATAAACTACGATGAAAAATAGGATGGGCTCTATCTGTGAAATTAGGTACGGAATTCGATTTTGAAGTCTGTGGTGTTTGGGTAAAGAGGTATAAGAGTCAAAAAATGGTGTTTTGCGTATATGTAGAATGTGCTTCTATACTTAACACAGTTTTTTCGCTTTTCAAGTTGTGCCTAGAGATGATGGTTTATCGCGGGAAAACTTGACTATTTGCTGGCGTTCAACACACGTTCAGCTTTCCAGAACATTACTGGTTTTCGCTAGTACGTGAAGTTGGTGCCCTATTTGACTAAGCCAATAAGAATCCGCTATTGTAATCAATGATGCCTGTTATTGGCCTGCAGACAGCTACATCGTGTCAGACGTACATCTCCCAATCACACTAGTTCCAATAAACTAGAGCGTTTTCATGGGTATGCCGACACAAAACATTTTCGCGATATGCCATCATCTCTAGTTGTATACCCATTACCCGAACTCCACATAATTACGGAGAGTGAGTACCGAGCTATATGTGCACCTCTTAAGTTTTGCTTCATAGTTATGGGCAGCATGTTTTCTTTAAAGACATTTCTCATTTGACTGTACCAATAAGAATACGATAACTACAGTATAGGCGATACCGCACGTCTGAGATGTACAGTAAAACATCAAGACACGTAGCCTACCTGTTAAAACATCATATCACCGACCATGAAGCAGAGCTGCAGATGTGTTTACGCGAAGAACAGAAACAAATAATTTCACCGTAAATAAGGGTCTCAATTCATCGGTAGAGACATGCAAAATTCGCGTTATTTTCTGGCAGCTGACTAGACTCCAAGTGACTATAGGCTTGTTCGACGTCCCCCGCTGTCCGATGTTGCCGTGACTTGCCGTGGAGAATACTTAACGGTAGAGAGGCCAATCTCTGTAAAGACGTAACACACGTCAATGACCACACATAAAAGTTCGTGGCCAATTGAATCACAGATTATGTTCTGTTATGTATAGGAAAGTGAAGTTTCGTCTGCTACCAAATGACAACGATAATTTTGCATGTCTCTTAGTCATCGGCATTATTTGGAGCCTGAAAAATTCCCTTTTTCTTTTGGGGACAGGCTATAATCCAAACAAATTTAAGTTCTTGTCACTTTTTCAATTAGTCCAAGACTTATTCGACAGCTCCTAAAGGCACTCATTCAATAATAATACAGCAACTAACTGCAGGTTCAGTCATATAGTAACAATGTGTCAAGAGAGCAGCTAATGAACAGCTGTTGTCTGCCTTATACACACACACATACATACATACATACATACATACATACATACATACATACATACATACATACATACATATATATATATATATATATATATATATATATATATATATATATATATATATATATGTACTTGAAGGCTAGCCTGCATGTCAGTGGACCCGCCACTTTTTACAGTCTCTAGGCATAATTATTTTAAAACTATGAATCTGTTCTCTCGTATTTTCAGAGCCATCAGGTAATGAGTATGTAACATTGGCGACTAACAGGAATGACATTTGTAAAACGTCAAAGCATTATAATAATATATTTAGCATCTTATTTGAAAATATTGTTACGATGTATAAAAGAAAACTCAACACGCTGAGTGAGACCATAACTTACTATTCATCAGGAAACACTTCAAGGCGTGTCTGATAAACAGCGATACATTAACAAAATAAACTGAAATGAACACATGATTAATATCTATCTTGAGCTAAAATGTATTCGTAGAAATATCCGGTGGAAAACAGCGAAACAATTTTTTTTACATGTTCTCCCACAGACTATAGTATCTTTAGCGTATTACAAATGGATGATGCAATTTTTGACACGTGTAAATAGTTTTGAGAAAAACCACATTCTGTGTTGAAGCTGTACACATCTAACTGGGCCGGCTGAAGAGAGAAACTTTGGTTCAAATAAACGATAACCAATATCAACAAAAAAAAAGTTATCGGTGTTATATACAGCACATTGGAGTCTAGCAAACATTCAACTTTACCTGCAATTTCCCACTACTTTTAACCATTGGCGTAGCAAGGGCGAGGGGAAGACAGTGGTTATGATTACTTCCTTGCTACTCGTGACTAGTTTTAAAGAAAATTATTAAAAGTTAATAGTATTTTTATGAGAAGAATATTAAATGTTTCGATACTAAAACTGCAAAAAAAAAAAACTGTTTTGCACATTGAAACCCAAATTTTCCTGGGAGATGATCCGTTTTGTACTACCGCTTAAAAGGAATGGTCAGTGCTCATTACATAATTCTCATGTTAAACATACCTTCCCCTCTCCAGCAGTTTTTACACAAATCCTAGCTACAGAATACATAGGAATACAAAAGTGAAACTGCAGGTAGATGGACGAACACTGCCACACACAACAGTAAAATGGCTTCACTGGCCAGCAACATGGAGGAAACGCCTACCGCCAATCAACGTAAAGTGGCTGCACTGCTAGTCGGCAGCCAGGCCAATAGGAAACATGCAGTAACATACAGAAGTCAAACATACACGGGGCTGATATCAACAACCTCGGGCAACCAATAAGAGGCTAAGTTCGCCCTATCAAGTGAGCCGCCACGGCATTGCACATCTGTAATACTATCTAGTCTTTGTCCTGGATATGCCACTGTCTGTAACTGTAGGTGCGACACGGCTTGTTCAAACTGTAATAAATGCACTTTTCGACAAATAGCACAGAAAATTGCACCTTCACAACATTGCAGTTACATAAAACAAATTTAGGTAGTGACCTGAAAAATTCGCGTTTTTATTTAGACACAAGCTATAATTTCATCAAATGTAACTTTGCGTCACTTTAGCAATTGGCCTTCAACTTATATGACATCTCCTGGAAGTCTCTGAGCCAATAACGGAAATGTAACTAATACAGACATATATCACTTTAACAACAAGCAGCTAATGAGCATCTGCTGTCAGTTCTTGCTTGCTAGTCTACAGGGCAGCGAACATTCGGATTTCTCCGGCTCTACGAGTTGATTACCTTTCGTTGTTTTATACTAAACGACCAAAACAGAAGACTGAAGGTAATATTTTCAGTGACACTCTTTCAACAGTTGAAAGACGTAACAAGCGACTGCTGATTTCCGCGGAAAGAGTTTTGCCCACTTTGTTTCAGTGTCGTGAGTTCACGTCTGCAGTTCTTCTTCGTGGTTACTGGGCAGCGTGCCTCTATGAAGAGGCTGCCGTCATTTCACTGAGCCAATCACAGTAAGGTTTCTACAAAACTACACGTCTATGACTTACAGGTAGAACCTCACCACTCGTCAGAGTTAAGACATCCGGTTACTAGGGACAGGAAAATTTCGTGAATTCAATGACCTGCATGTTAGAATAAACTATACTATGCATATTCAAGCCCCGACCATTTGTATACTAGCTGTTACTCGGCGGAACAGCAGACAATGAACGAATAGAAAGGGCTTGATTATGCGTAGTACAATGGATTATATAGCCTGTGGGTCATTGAATACGCGAAATTTTGCTGTCCTTGCCAATAACTAGAGATGATTACACATCGCGAAAATATTCTGTGTCAACATACCCTTGAAACCGCTGTAGTTTCTTTTAGCATGTACTTTTCGGTGATATATTTCTCACACAACGTAGCTGTCTGCAGACAAATAACAGGTATTGAATATTACAATATCATTGGCTCAATCAAATGGGGTAATAGCTCCAAGTTCGAGTGAGTGAGTCAGAGATGTTGGTCACCGCGACATGATGTGACTATGGAGCTGCGCCGAGATGAATGGACGGGGGGAATCGGGAGATCCCCGAGAAAACCCGTCGACCAGCGGCATCGTCCCACATGCGAATCGAACCCGGATCGGCTTGGTGAGAGGCAAGAGGTCTGAGCCCTCAGCCAACGCGGCCACTCCAAGTTCGAGCTCTGGCCAGTAATCGCCTGGTAAGCTGGACGTGTGTTGAAACCCAGTAAACAGTCAAGAATCCCCGCGATTAACCATCATCTCTACTGATGACTGACTGTGAAGAGAACTCTTCTCGAGAAAACCAGCAGTCGCTAGGTATATCTGACGGTGTGGCACGTACATAGTGTGAGGCACTCACCGGTATGGCGGTCCAAGCTGGCAGTTGCGCCATGTTGCGGTCTCCACGCCGTGTGCTGCCGGCGGGCGTCCAACATGCCAGGATATACTGAGGACTGCCAGCCCTGGGGAGGAGGTGGTGGGGGCCACTGCACAGCAATACTCTGTACCTCGAGCACTGACCTTCACCGTCATCACCAGGTAGGAGGGGGCGGTGTCAACAACGCCTCTCTTCACTACACTCGCAACTATCAACACCCACTTAACGTCTCTACACTCCATGACGCCTCTCGAGACCGCCAAATTCAAATATCGGAATCTCCGTCCGGTGTAGCAGAACTGCTCTCCTGTACCTGAACTAAGGTTAATTCTGCTACAGGTTAGGAAGAGCAATGTTAAAAGTTTGCCACAGGGAATATTTCTGCCACTTGAGCGCTGGTGTAGGTAAGGTTACATTAAGTTAATTATTTGACAACCAAAATTGGTTTATTTTTTTTTACTTTAAATTTAAATTAAATGACTTTTCTCTCTATGACGCCTAGTTAAAATCAATTTTTACGTCGGTTTCGTATTTTTTTAGGTAGGTTAGTGACTGCAACGCAACTAGTGGTAGAAATTTTCCCTGTGCAAAGCTCTCCCATGAGAAAACACATTAACTTTCTTTCCTGTAGTAGAATTAACTTAACCTGAATTCTTAGAATACATCAGGAGTGACGTTTAGATCTTTTAGATATCTGGGACACAGACTAGATAGTAATACAGAAGTGAAATGACGTGGTGACTCTTTTTATACGGGCGAACTTCGCCTCTTATTGGCTGTCTGAGGTTGTTGATACCAGCCCCGTGTCTGTTTGGCTTCTGCGTGACACCGCAGCTTTCCTATTGGCCTGGCTGATGGCTAACATGGGGCAGCCGCCTTACTCTGATTGGCGGTAGAGGTTTCCGTCATGGTTCTGGCATGTGTGACAGAATTTGTCCTCCTACCAGCTATTTTAATTCCGTATACCTTAATATTCTGTGGCTGGGAGGAGTGTTACGTCTCACCGGTCGTTCAACATGACCAGCCAGGGCTCACTGTAGCTATCAGACCATGAGTATAGTTGAATATTCCCGTCAGAAAAAGATACGCTCTTTCCAATCATGGTGGATGGAAGTGGTGACTACCTCACCTGTCAACATCCCTGCGGTAGGTTAGGTACTAGGGAACACCCTGATGAGGTCGATGACTATCCAACCTCTACCACTTTGAAGACTTTAAGTAGAGACCTGAAAAATTCGCGTTTTCTTTCAGACACAATCTTTAATTCCAGCAACTGTAAGTTCATTTTACTTTCACAATTGGCTGTTGATTTATTTGACACCGCCTTGAAGTCGATGAGCCAATAATATCAGTGTAACTAAATGCATGCTCATATGACTGTATCAGTGAGCAGCCAATGAACAGCTGTTGTTTGCCTGGGTACGCAGACATTCTTGGAGGCTAACATACAAGCCAGTGAACCAGCGAATTTTTGCTGTCTCTAACTATAACCGAACGATGCTCGAGCAAAACTGGGATGATCCCTTCTCTGTCCTTGAAGGAGAATCTTGTAGGACTGAAGTGTGATTGCCTTGTTAGTGTCTCTAAAAAAATATCCTGCCTAGTCCGTGATTTATAGCAAATAAAATTTAAATTCTGCTAACTGCTGAAATTAACAAGATTTCTTTTAAATAGTGTTGCATATGTTCGGTCTCTTTGATAGTCTAGGCACTTCATTACGTGTAACCCGACCAATTGAACGGCGCATGTGCACAGTGGGTGTGTGAGAAGTTATATGGACCAATAAGACGGTGTAAACTAGGTGACACAGACACCAATAGTGTTGGTATTCCTATAGTTGTTTATATGAGACTACCTTTCATCCTGTCTGGATCTCCAGAAATTGTGGGCAGTCGTTAAAGTGTTAAGAAATCACCTCCTCTTAAAGGAAGTTGATTCTTCTCGGTTTGGATTTATCGTCTTTCTCAAAATTCAGGGAATGGAGGAATATGTTTAAATTTTTCGCGTTGACATGGCGCAGATTACCGTTACATTCACCTTTTGGGATCAATACGACATTGTTTCTGTCACTTTTGTAACAAGTGCAGTCGCTCACATTTTCTTCTCAGCTGTTTCTCGTCCCAACTTAATGAGTGTACAGACGTTGACACCATTTTAAAACATTAAATAGGCTTTATGTATGTTATGTTAAGTTCAAAATGTTCATAAGTCCACTTAAACAAACGTTATCGAGAAAAAATTAATAAATCCACAGGGTTAGGAATCAAGCCCCCTCAGTGCGAACCAGACCAACGCTCTTTCTTAAGAGCCGAAGAACTAACGTCTTCTAGAACACGAGCGTGGTAGCAGCAGTTCCACTGTCAGTAGCCAGTTCCCTAGGAGTTACATGAAAACAACAGCAGATTGGACCATTCATCCCAGAGACCTACATACCTTCTTCCTAGGAGGAGTACCGACCAATAGCACCCCGAGTTCAAAACGCGATCAGTACAGCCGAAGCCCAACTAATAACATACCATTGGTAGGGGCCGGAAAATTTCGCTGATTAAATGATCCATTGTCCTATGCACATTCAAGCCCTGTCTATTCGTTCATTGTCTGCTATTCCACTGAGTAGCAGCTAATTGACAAATAGTCAGGGCTTGAGTGTGCACAGGACAATGGATTATAACATGCGGGTCATTGAATCCGCGAGATTTTCCGGCCCCTACCCATTGGGAACATATAACATGCTCGCTGGTGCACAGCCAACTGCTGTGGTGTAGGAATGATATTCTATGGGCAGGGAAGGGGATTATATAACATTGGAGGTGTAAGAAGATTATTTTCCGTCATTAATAACTTCACTAGCATCCAAATGAACGTTTTTTGTGAACTGACAGCTTCGCAAGTCCATTTAATCTCGAATAAATCATATAATATTTTCCAAGTAGAATTTTATCTTTTTCAGCGAAGAAAATTATTCCCCAATGTTTAAGTAGGTGTTTGTCTTTTTCAGCAAAGAATATGATCTCTCCGCGATTTAAGTAGGTGCTTACCCTTCTCAGTGAAGAAAATTATCTGTCCGTTGTTTGTTTTACATGAAAAGGGGGTGGCATACATCCTCTAGTTCCTCTCTACGCCACTGGGCTGGGGAATACACTTTGTTAAGTGAATACTGCCTTAAAATTTAAATTTTGTATTTGACGTGGTTGTTATGGGAATACTATCGCTACTAATAATGTTCTACAGGAGGATAGTGTAGATACTATTAACGTGTGCAAAACTAACACTATATTTAAAAAAAATAAACAATTTAAAAACGTTTACTCTTAGATGGTTTTAAGCCCACGCGAAACTTTTTTATACCTTAGGGAGATGTAAACGTTAAAATAGAAAAGGTATATGCATACTTTCGATCTGGCAGACGTTTTGGAAACACGAAATCAGCTATGCCGAGCGCTGAAATAACGCTGTTGTTTGGAAAGTTTAAGTATTACACAAGTTATAATTTCATCTGCATATTACTTAATTTAAAAAAAATTCATATTTTAAACTTTAGCGCTGGAATTTTTTCTATACGATTGTGTAGAAACTCTGCGTCACAACACAAATGTTAGTGGGAAAGAGGAGGCTGTTTAAATACGCGCTGCCGCAAAGTAGCTGTACGGAATTGAAATGTTTTGTTTAAAATAAGTAGTTACGGTAAGAAAAATTGTACTACAATTAAAATATTTTAATTGCCATCTGTAGGCCTATAGTGTAGTTGATGAACTTATTTAAATACAAAACTAATGATGCAACAACAGTAGTTGCTATGTTGAAAATAAAATGGTTCTCAAGCAAAAATTAAACAAACAATAAAATTACTGAACTCAAACGTATGATTTTAAAATACAAAGCAAAATTGCATAGCCGCAACATAGAATATTTGGTGGAATATTCCGGACACACACTATTGCATTGCTGTGACGTCTCAAAAACCAAGAGTGAACCATGAATAGTAAAATAAGAAAAAAAAAACAAGTCGAATTGGCTGTTGTCAACAAATGCAAAAATAATTAATCCTAAAAAGAATAAAAATTCGAGAAGAATTGAGTCAAATCACAGAAAATACAAATAAACAAAAAATTAAACTCCAAACAGGTAGAGGCCACGGTGGCCGAGGGGTCAGACCTCTCGCCTCCCACCAAGGAGACCCGGGCTCGATTCTCGGCGGGGTCGGCCCCCTCACTTTCGCATGGGGGAATCGTGCCGGACGATGTCGTTGGTCGGCGGGCTTTTCTCGGGGATCTCCCGTTTCCCCGCCCTTTCATTCCGGCTCTGCTCCATTCTCACTAGCGCTAAAAACCTCGATGCTAAGCGATGACCAAAATATCTCACACTCACTCCAAATAAATAATAAAGAACTAGAATTTTTTGTGGAATTATTATTTATGCAAGTGTGGGTAGAGCCAATTTGGACGGATTATTTCTTCTGTTTTTCTTGGTTAATTCTTGGTTTTTTGAGATGACATAGCAACGTAGCACAGTAACGGCGTATGACCATAAATTTTGCTAAATAATTTACGCCTATTGAAAGAAAATTGACAGTAAGCTCAACATAAAAAGCAGAATGAAATGTTTTCCTTTTAATGAAAATAATAAGCTTTAACAGTGTGTACTGCGCAGTTTTCCTTTAATAAACGTCACCCACGTTCGTCTAACTGTGTTGTCGGTGTTACGCAAGTCACGTGAGCTTCCTGCGACAGTGACATCTTATTGGTGTGCGTGCTGGCTGGATGTATCACCGACTCTCCTGTCGAATTAGTGATGACGCTCCTGATTTCCGCGGAGTACACCGGCTTGGACTTGAGACTTCGAACTTTCCTCGTCCGTTAACGGGAACCATATGGTCAATAGTTTGTGCGATTTTCGATAACGTCTCTGTAAGTGCTTACGAAACGAAGGATTTGTTAAGTCACTATGGCATACCCTGGGTCAAGTATTCCTTTAAGTCGTAGCTACTCCATGAGGAAAATCCTCTGAATTCTGACAATTTAGTCCCCCTTTAGCCAGTGTTCAATGTTTAACAATTTTTTTTTTTTTACTTTTGTGATAAGATTTTAAATATAACTGCATGCAAACTTCTTTATAAATTTCCAAGAAAATTATTTATCAAGAACTTGTACCTTTAAAATTCATTCTATAGTGTGTATTATCATATAAATGTAACAAAATTTTAATATTAAAATAAAAAATTAAAATTAACTAAATTATCAGAATTAACAGAACATTTTTTAAAAATATGTTGCATATTTTTTACATTTTCTCACACTAGTACACGGGATAAAATAGATAAAATACCACCAGAATATGTAATATACTAAATATATACACAGTTAAACATTATCGTTACAACAAAGAATGACTTTTCTTAAATAAAACCCACAAAACAAATGACAGGAGGTTAAAAAGACCTACTGGAGAGTACGATACTCTTAGACGATGTACCTTGCGGTAGCGAAATTTCATCTCACAGAAAGAAAAAAATTCTCAAAATGTATGTTTGATGCTACCATATTTTCACTTTACAATGTTTTTTTTTATATCAGTTTACCTATAGCAAAGGCAAAAAAAATTCTCAATATAAAGTTTGTGTTTAAAATCCACAACTAACTTCACTTCGCCATAAAAATTTGTGAAAAAAATTTCATAATGTTAACACAGTTTTAGTAACAAGCCTACTTTAACTTTTAATAAAAATTTTCTTTGAGTTAAAGTTACTTTGCAATGGCTAACATTTGAACAAAGTTTTATTTTGCAGCAATAAAAAATAGTTTTAGCAAAGAATGTGTTTTTTGAGTGTAGAAAGTAGTTGTAGATCACTTAACCTGACTTAAGAGTAAATGTTTCTAAACTTTTTTTCGCCGCTATTTTAAGTATGGATACAATGACAATGCGTTTACTGCTGCATGGGTTATTTTATTCGCCATGTTTCAATTGTTTATAATTACTCTGCAGATACTGAGTGTAAGACCTACATTCTGTACAAACGACAAGTGCTGGGGCAAATGACGCAATGAATAACCCTATGTGCGGCAGTTATTCCTCGTAAATAACCTTGCAAATAGGTTTCTCTCGTTTTCTACGAAGACAAACACATTTTCCTGCGCAGAACATTAAAAAAAATACCCGTTTCCTGGTATCTTCGGCAAGATGCGTGTGGACAAGTAAAATAAAGACTTTCCGAGCTCAAAGTGAAACAGCAAATGAAACGTTTACTTCTTGAAACGTAACGTACACATAGACGTTGCGTATCTGATGTGTTTGTAGCTATGTCGAAAGTGATGAATTTTACGAGCATAGTGCACTGTATGTTCCTACATCAACGGCGTATGCTTATAGACAGTGATTTACCGTAAAACGCGGGTGAACAGAATCAAAATTTGAATCAAATTTCTTACTTATGACTTTTCTTTTTAAAAGTTACGTACCAGTAAAACTACTTGTCAACAGTGTTGATTTACGTATGAAAAGCAAAATGTTTCTAAAGTAGATTTTGACTGTTTACGGCATTTTAGGAAATGATAACTGTGTACTTAATTCTAATGAAGTATATTCGTTTTATTATTATTTTGTGTTCACGTTTAACTGAATTAATCACAGGTATAACACGTCACAAATATACGTTTGGTATCCAACTCAAACAGTTGAACCTTATCAATCAAAAGTCATCCAATCATGAAAGGTGTTTACGGTATTTTGCAAAATATTTTGCACCAATAATTTTCGACATTGTGTTGTAAAATTTTGTACAAAACTTGTTTAAAAACAAAGAAGTCAGTAATTTTGAGTACGGCTTAACTTGAGTTATCTTTTACGTCCTCATCTTATATTATAAGTACAAATACTTAGACTTTGTTGCAAAAATAATAGGCACGGGAAACATAAGTTGGCAACCCACTGTAAAAAAAAAATTGTAATTTTACAAAGAAAGTCTTTGGAAACCCAGTATCATAAGAAATTCCTCGTAAAACTTCAAAGGTTATCGTCAGAGATAGGAATAATTCGCGTGTTCACTGACATGTATGCTAGCTTCCAAGAATATAATGTGCAATCAAGTAAACAGCAGCTGTTCATTGGCTGCTCGCTGATAACAGTGATATGGGCCTGCAATTTAGTTTACATTATTATTGGCTCAGCGATTTCCAGTTGGTGTCGAATAAGTCAAAGGCCAATTGTGTAAGTAACATGAACTTACAGTTGCTGCAATTATAGATCGTACCTGAAAGAAAACGCGAATTTTGTCAGATATCTGGTTATAAAAATACAAAGGATATGTTTGTAAAATTACAAGGGATAGGCTTGTGGTTGTACGTGCAACTGGGAAAAAATTAAATTTTAAATACTCTTTTCACTTTAACAATGTCACCTAATTTAAAGATTAAATAATTTTTAAATAAATAAGTATTACATTATATTATTTTGAACATAGGAATAAGTTTCGTGTAGACACTGGGATTCGAACCCGCATACCCACGCATAGGTACTACGCAGCTTAGCCCTAGACCTCCTTGTCTTCCTCGTTAGATGGTTTTAGTTTATTTGAATTTATTCAATGTACAGTAAGTTTTAGGATAACCCTAATTTTATATTTTTTTAAACCATTGCACTTAATATGAAAATTCACTTTATTCCTTGAAAAATTCGCTACAAAATACGTGATTCTGTATAACTATGTAATTTCCACGAAACTGTCATTTTGTTCAGACTGCGAATTTTTCTTATGATATTTTTACCAAGAAAATCCTTGTAACTGTCTAACAAATAATTTTACAATGGAAATATTTTGAAATCCTATCGCGCGCCTAAAATGCGTTGTAATGTGCGGATAATATGTTATTTTTTAAGAAACAGTTCCACGTATGCCATTGTGCCAATGTACGTAAAGAAAACACACTTCGGCCAAGGTCGGAATATCATTGTTAAAACACTATGCTCATTAAAAACACTGTTTCCAAGCCCTCCAACACAGCCATAAACGACATTCTCAGACTTCCGTACTTCATAATCTACTAACTAGATACATGAGAAAAACATACTGAGACGCGCATTGAACTTTGCTGTAGAGTTTCCACCAATAAAATTATATGCTCGTTGCCTTAACTCCCATAGAGAGAGAGCGTGAGAGTTTGGTCAGCGCTTAACATCACTGTCTTCAGCGCTAGTGAAGGATGACATGATGTTAGTATGGAGCAGCGTCGGAATGAAGGGGCGAGAGAAACGGAAGATCCCGAGAAAACCCGCCGACCAGCGACATCGTCTGGCACGATTCCCACGTGCGATCCCATAGTAATAACTAGGGACGTGAAAAACTCGCGCTTTCTTTTGGAGGACAGGCTTGAATCCAAACAACTTTAAGTTCGTGTAACTTTCGCAACTGTCCCAAGACTTATTTGACACCTCCTGGAAGGCACTCAATCAATAGTAATGCATGGGGACGGGAATTTTTGGTGAAAATATTTTTGCCTCACTTTGTTTCAGTGTCTTACGTGCGCACCTGCAGTTCTGCTTCATGGTTATTGACAAGAGTCTTTTGTGCAGAGTTGTTATTCATTTGACTGTGCCAAATAGTATACGGATATCTGTGACACATCACGTCTGTGAATTGCGGGTTTAAGCTCATGACGCTGGGTGTTACGGCAACAAATCACTGACCACAAATCAGAGATGCAGGTGAGCACGTAAGGCACTGAAACAAAGTGTTTCAAAAATATTTTAGCGAAATTTCCTATCTCTAGACACACTGGTAAATCGCGGGAAAAGTTGATTGTCTGTTAGGCTCCAACGTGCTATGTGTAACACTGCAGGTTTTGAACCTATATTGGCTATGGTTTGTGTCCTTCTTCAACAGACCCATTTATAACTGTACTGTTTTAACACAGAACGTGTGTGATTTGCCAGAAAACTGCTCACACGTGTCACGATTGAGATACTAGAGTTTATTGGAGACTATGTTAAATATTTTCGCGATTTTCCAGTGTCTCTACCTATCGCTAGTACTACAACAACTAAATGCAGGTCCAGTCATATAGTAACAATGTGTCAAGAGAGCAGCCAATGAACAGCTGTTGTCTGCCTCAGTACACTCATATATACTTGAAGGCTAGCCTGTAGGTCAGTGAAAAGTCGAAATATTCCCGTCTCTAGGAATAACATATCAGCGGGAATTTTTCACGCTGTTCAGTGCTCGGCTCGTTGTGGCGATGCACGCTCCAAGGTCGCCCTTATAGCTGCATAGCTTCTGAGTCTGTAACACGTAGTTGGGCGGCGCCCTCATAAGTAGGGACCCCTGATTTCCTGGAAAAGAATTTTGCCTCACTTTGTTTCGGAGCCTTACGTGCACATCCGCAGTTCTGCTACGTGGTCAGTGATTGGATATTTTAACTCTAGCGAGACTCGGGATTCTATCAGCAAATCACAGACGTGTGTTGTTGCAGGAACGTTATTGCAATTGGCTCAGTCAAATGAGATACGGCTCTTCACATAGACACGCTGCCAATAACCATGAAGCAAAACAGCAGATGTGCACGTAAGACACTGAAACAAACTGGGGCAAAATTCTTTTCGCGAAGAACAGGGATCCCTACTCGTAGGTACTGAAGTGCTAAAGTCGCGTTCAATGTTCTGAGAATATGTGACATATTTACGAGGTGCTGTAGAACAGTTGGCCGAAGAAAGAACACGAAGTGGCGAGAGACAGACGGCAGCGCAGAAGTAACTCATCTGCGTAACGTGTTCCTGGAAAGTACCGCACAGTAAAATGGTATTCTTTACTGCCGAGAGAATTATTACTTTGAGGCTGTATACAGCTTCCTGCTATGATGTCTTCGCAGTAAAACTTAATTTACAAATGCACTACACAGACAGTGAAATCAAGTTAAAATTTTGCCGATAGACTCAGGGGACTTGGGCCGTTACAAGTATTCTTCTTGCACAGTTTCAAACATAATTCTGGTAACTGTATGATGTGGCAGCTCCCAACCCAGAGGACCAGAGGCGAATAAAGGGATGACGTGTAATGAGACCAGTCACATGAAGTAGCGATGGAATGCAAGATCTTCGCAAACGGGAGTACCCAGAGAAAACCCGCTGACCAACGGCCAAGTCCGCCACGTTTCCTACTTAGTGTAGGAGTGTTAAGATTCCACTATACACCTGATGTACAGATTCTTTGTTTTAAAGCTCTAATATTGGTTTTAGACTATAAATAAAAAATGTTACTTTGAAGAACCAATTTAATTTATGTGTTCTTTAACATTCTTGCCCTAAATTTACATAACTTGGTAAATGCAATTTGTAAACAGGGATAGAAAAAAAATAACATGATTTTTTTTTTAAATTTCGGTTTACGAATTGCGTTTAACGCGTAAAACAAATTTAGGTCAGGAATGTTAACGAACACACAAATAAAATTAGTTCTTCAAAGAAACATTTTTGATTTATACTATAAAACAAACATTACGGCTTCAAAACAATGAATTTGTACATCAGGTGTATAGTGGAATCTTAAGGGCGTCGCATACCTGCGCGTTCGAGGCTCAGAAGCGACGGAACTATAAGGGCGACCTTGAAGCGCGCATTAAATGCTACATCGGCCCAACTAGCGTGAAAATTCTTGCCCATTAATTTTTACAATGAAACTTGAAGAAGTGACCTTACGAGTTCATTTGTGGAGAGTCTAGCAACGTTCGTTCAACGTTTCTATCTAAGTTTCACATACATCCGGTTATTACATTGCGAAGTACGGCAGACTGAAAAAGCCGTTATTATCCATGTTGAGTGCTTCGAAACAGCGTTTTTAACGAGCAAGGTGCGTTAACAATTGCATTCCGATCCGGTCCAGCGTGCTTTTTTCGTTTCTTAAGTTTGTGCAATTGACACGCTTGGAATCACTGGCGGCTCGTGGCTTGTTGCCAGGTAGGGCTGCAGTTGCCAAGAACTGTACAGCTGGTTGACTCTACAGCCACTGACACGCTGATGTGCAGGTGCCCCTTACTACTGAGTGGTCACAACACATCTAGTAGCCGGCAAATATTTCATCCTAGTTGGTCTACGGCGCGTTCATCAAGAGTGTACAGTTCCGACTATCTGCAGCCCCACCTGGCAACAACCCACGAGCCGCCAATGCTTGGAATAAATTGTTTCGTAAGAAATCCTGTTTACGAACACACTCCATCGCATTTTAAGCGCATAGTAGGTGGCGCAATCAAATGGTAAATATTAGAAGTAGTTTCCCATGTGTCCGTGGTAACAATACTGAACATTTATACAGGAAACAGTCAGATGAATACAGTGTTACCAGACTTGAACAGTAAACATCTCAACGTTCGCATGTATGCGACAGCGTAACAGTGGATCATATTTGAACTAACAGTTTATTGTGGCAACGAGAATGTGTTTACTGTGCGTGTGTAAAACGTACAGACGAATCAAAGAAATCCATTGCAGCAACAGAGTTAAAACCGTTGTTTAAACTACTCTTGCTAGTAGGGCTGTTAATACGAAGGCCATATAGTTCTATTATCGACGGTTACTATAGACGGCTACGGTAAGTGTGAAAATCCTTCCATTACTGTCCAGGAATTTTTACACCGTTGCTTTATAACAAAGTATTCTATAAAACATCCGGGATCAACACCCCCGAGGGTAGAACCCGGAGGCGAATGATCTGACCTCTATCCTTAACTGTAGAAATTACAAGCAGCTTACAGGTTATTATTTACGACTCTCTCGGAACGATTTATGCGTTCGCTTTGTGGTATTTGAATGTAGCAGTTGGGGACCAATAACCTCATAATTTGAAAGTACTGCAATCTAAACTTGAAACTGTGAATATTCACAGTTTCCTAGTGATTTTACACAGATTCATGTTGTTAAATCATCTTCGCCACGAATTATTATAAAACTACAGATTACATCAGCGAAACAAACTCACTGATTGAGTCAGATATTCCCACTAATGAAAAATATAACAAGAATTAATTTTATCTTCATTAAATGAAAATCTGCTTTTATAACTATGTCATTAGCTCATTAAAACTATTAGCCAAAATTTATAAAAAGTTATAAGGTTTTCGAACGGGAGTCGAACTAACCGCTCAGCGAATACGAACATTTGAATAACACAGTTGCTGTGAAAGTTATTTTTCTGTTTTTATATACCAATTATGTGATTTAATTCTGTAGAGTTATATCTTAGTATTAAACTTACTGTTTACAGAAGAGAGTGAATTTTTAAAATTAGTGTAACTTCACAGAGAGCCACAGCGGGATACTGAACATTACTAAAACCCATGTATCCACAAGAACCAAACAACAAGACTAATTATTATTAGGCATATGTAGACATACTGTAAATATTACTGTGTATTTAAATGTAACTTTCCACGCATAATACACTTAGAAAAATTAGCAAACAAAATTTTAATAGCAAGCTTGCATTTGAAAAGGTGGCTCACAGTTTATTACAAAGAGCCTAAAATCATGTTAAATGGTTGAAATGACATTTTAGTTACAGATTTAAACTATAGTTTTCCAATTCCTGATTAAATATTAATCTGGGTATTGATTAAATAGTGTAATATACTTACTTATTCAGTATCTTATTAAATACGTTGTTTTCCCATTTTTTTATCAGTCAACACTGACAAAAAAAAAATTCTAGTGGAAAAACCTTGCTACTTGTTGAAACTATTAATATTTCACTGATTCAAACTTATAGTGTGCATTTAACTTACCCGTATTTGTGTTTTATTTTTAACAGGGCATTGTTTAAAAGTGATTTCATCACATTAAGGGTGAGTGTAGTCACCATCTTGAATAGTTGTATTTTGAATCATAACTTTTCTTATGACTAAATTAACGGATCTTTACATTAACTGCAGAATAGAATACATATTGATAGAATTTCAAACATGATAAATTTTTAATTTTCGTTTTGTTGTTATAGGTTGTTCGGGATGAAGTGAGCACTAAAAGTAGCCATGTAAATTGTCCATTTTCAGCTAATTCGTATCTTTCCGCACGCAACGGCTAACGAAGTGTAATGTCAGTCCTCTCTGGACACGTCACTCGGATAGGTACGCGTGGAAGATAAATTGTACAGTCGACAGCAACCGTTATAGTTTGATGAATAAAAGTTGATTAACTAGGCAAAATTCAAGTATGTCGATTTCAGTTTATTTTAATTTAACATTGTTGTATTTAAGTAAGAAAATACACGGAACTATTTCGGCAAATCGCTGCCGACCATATAAGCAGTAAGGGGACTATAGTTATTGTTGAGTTATATGCAGTAAGGGCTAGTTATATTTTTCAAAAGCTAAACTTTTAGTGCTCACGTTATCCTGAACGACGTAAACAGATATAATTGCCGTTAAGAAAGTAAAAATAAATTTTTAACTGTAATTGTAACAAATATAAAGACAATAATATTTTTACGGAGTCTAAAATTCTCTCAATATGTATTCTATTCCGTAGTTAGTTAGAAGTTCCAAATATTTACCCAAAAGAAAAGTTATGACACAAAACATAAAAATGCAATATGGTTACTGTCCCTCACTGTTAAACTGCCGTAGAGTATCTAATGTGGGTTAATTAGTTTCTTAACAGCTACTCTAGATCTCGTGGACAGATGTGTGATAGAGAAAGAGCTGGCGTAGTGATTGACAGCTACGACCTACTAGGCCAAGTATGTGGGCCTGGTCAGGATGCTTGGTTAATGGGGAACAGGTCTGGCCCGGGCAGGAGGTATATGAAGAGGTGGACGAGGAGGGGGGACTGCCTACACGGTTATATCAGACAAACAGTAACATGTTAGATACACCGGCTGGACCGGTTGTCTAGAAGTCACGCAACCTCCAGCCTGGACAGCTGATGTAAAGGTTGCCGTCCGGAAGAATTGTGCGTGTGGTTCATCGCCCCGACGCGACGTGGTTGGGCCTGTGACCTCGACGAGTAGGAGGCTGAAATATTGGCGTTTCGTTTTTGGCACAAGCAAGACTCCAAACAACCGTAACTCTATATTACTTTCCCAATCGCTCCTAAACTTATTTGACACCTCATAAAAGACCCAGAGCCAATACTAGGGCCTACAGAAATATTTAAATGCAAGCTAGTGGCCCTCGATTTACACGATCAGAACTATGCACCAAGTTGTTTCCCGGTCTTACCATTTAGTAGAAGCTCACGGATCTGGCAACCCTGCAAGCACGGGTCATTTTAACACATCTTTCGTCTCTCCAGCGACAGCGGCTTCCCCTCACAGTAAAAAAAATGTACCTTTACAAGGAAATTCATGTAACGTAATATCAGAACATTATCAGTCAGATAATACAAGTAAGATGTCAGAAACCTTTTAAAGTGGTTACAAATATCGTAAACAACTTTCGGAACTAGTAAAATAATGCTAATGAGCAGATTTTTCGAATTGAAACAAAATAAACCTAGGAGATCTTTCACATTTTACAAAACATTTCATTCTTTCACAATTTTTTTTTTTTTGGAAACTAGTTTCCAAAAAAAAAATTTTGGTAGCACTACAGGCATTTATTGTAAAATGAACCAGTTTTTGTTTGTATATATACAAAATTTGTTTGTAGATTTACAGAAATATTTGTAAATATACAAAGAATTTTATAAATGTACAAGATTTTTGTAAATTTTACAAAATATTTTCGTAGTGTTACAAAACTTTTTTGGAAATTGGTTTCCAAAAAACCCTTTTGAAAAAGTACAATTTTTTTTACTGTGCTGATTTGCCGGTATGTAAGGCAGAATAACGAATCAGGTACAGAAGTTTTAAAATGACCCTCGTGTACAGGGTTGCCAGATATAAAATCGCTGCCTTCTACTCAAGACGGCTATGGCCTTACACACATATATGCAGGCCTGCTTCTTGGCCAGTTATTGGATGTTATAATTCCCACGTGTCTTGGGATTTTACTTGCAAAAAACAGACTAATAGTGTCACGATAACAATTTTATGATTGGTGCAATCAAACGAGAAACGTGCCTGAACGAAGAAATTCGGGAAATTCGTAAGAATAAGGAATTTCCGCGGAAATTATGCTTGTAGAAACTTGTCACAATGTCTTACGTCCACCTCTACAGTTTTTCTTCGTATTTGGGAACTCCTAAAAGTAAGAATTAGTAAAAAATAATATATCTTCATTGTGTGTATTTCTCTGTATCCGAAATATGTTACAGTCAAATTAATCTATTTTGATTAGAAACCAATACAAGATAGATTTAAATGCACAGGAAAAGGCCACGATATTTTATTAATATTTCTTACAGTTTGGAGTAAGCAAGGTTCAGGTTCCCAATTATTGGCAGAGACGCGGAAATGTCGCAGATTCAAGGACCAGCAGGCTGGACTGCACAGTCCTGTATACACTATGTCCTCAGATATACTTGTATATTGTCTGCTGCTACACTGAGTGGACAGTTGTACATGTGACAAGGCAGCGCGGGAGTCTGTGAGTGTCTTCATACATGTTTATTATTGGTTCATACAATCACGAGAGTGACTCACATGTACAAGAGTTAGAAACCTATCGTCTCCTGGAATAAATTCGCGAAAATTCCGGCCTCCACTTATTGTCAGTGAGTATTAGTGCAGATACGTGACACTACACGTCTGTGTTTGCTGATAGTATTCCAAGATGCTGAGAGTTAAAAAAAAGTCCAAAAACTGCCTATGAAGTAAAGTTGCAGATGTGCACGTGATACATTGAAACAAACTGGTAGAAAAAAAATATTTCAGTGAATACACGTCCTTACAGTATCTCATATTAGCCAGATTATGAGAATACTGTCGAACCGAAGTGACACCCGTAAAAATAGTCTAACTTAAACCAGCTGCTGAAATTACACAAGCTTACCAATCTATCTTGTATAGTCACACTTCGCTAAAGACTGAATACATAAAATTTGGTTGAAAGAAACGACCTATATAAGGCATTCTTTGGTAACCTTATCGTTAGATATGATTGTATATAACGAAAATGTTTTGTGTCAACATACCCTTGAAAACACTGTAGTTTCTTTCAACATATATTACTGGATGATATGCGCCTGACACAAAACCTAGCAGTCTACAAACCAATAACAGACATCAAATATTACAATATTAGGGTACTTATTGGCTCAGTCAAATAGGGTAACAACTTCACATATAAACGAAAGGCAGTAATCTTCTGGTAAGCTGAATGTGTGTAGAAACCCAGCAAAAAGTCAAGTTTTCCCGCGATAAACCGTCATATATATATATATATATATATCGATTATGATGTAATATTAAATATATAAATACAGTTTTGTTACGAACGACTGTAATTTTTAAACAGTATGGACGAAAATATTATTTCATAAAATTATCACAGAACACCCGCTTTCATCATTTTATGTCATTATAAAAAAGCGTATGGCATTAATGAAGTACTTGAAATATGTACACACATGTAACGCTTTTTAAATACCATTATTTATCTGGTAGCATTTACACAAGTTGGGTAGTTTTAGAATTCAGTAAATCACTGCTAATCCTACTGAAAAAGGTTCCCGTATTAATAAGATGTAATACTTTTATCATGTCATTGTAATTTGACTCTTTGAAGAAGTTTTCCTGGGTAAGAAGTTTACGTTAGCAATAACTTCAAAACCTTATTAAGAAGGTTAAACTGTAATTATTTATTTTCTGAAGTTATGCGTACCACTCGACGGCCTGGGCCATAGCAATCTTTAGTAGAAGGCCGCGGCCTTATATCTGGCAACCCTGCCAGGAAGGGTCATTTTAACACTTCTTCTAGCTCTCCAAAGGCAATGGCTGTACCTGATTAGTTATTGTGCCCTACATACCGACGAATCAGAGGAAGCCACTGACTTTGGCGAGCTAAAATAAGTGTTAAAATGACCCTTCATGCCAGGGTTGCCAGATCTAAGGCCGCGACCTTCTCTAATGACGGCTATGCCTGGGCAGAAGGTGTACCTAGTGTTAACGTTGTTAGGCGAGAAAGTGATAAGGAGAAATTATCATACGTAACAAGTGTCACATTGTCGCTACGTGCAATGCTCTGAACATACGTGCTGTCTAAGTTATTTTACAATTATTTAATTGATGAGTGACCGGCTGAATTTTAAGACAAACTCAATAAATCAGTTCACCGCTATAAGAACAGTTTTCTACGCCAAGTACAATGCGGCGATACGAGACAAAACAAAGCTGGGTTAGGGATCGGACACTGTCACGAATACGTTTTAGAACAAGTTGAACTCCAGACGATATGTACACTTCACGTACGATTATTAGCTGTGACCTGAAAAATTCGTGCATTGTTTTGGGGCCACGCTATAAGATTCCACACAACTTTATAAGTTTGTGTTACTTTTGCAACTGTCCCAAGACTTATTTGACAGCTCCTGGAAAGCACTCTGTCAATAGTAATACAGCAACTAAATTCAGCTCCAATCACATGGGACCACTGTGTCAGCGAGCAGCCAATGAGAAGCTGATGTCTGCCTGAGTACACATATATACTTGAAGTCTAGCCTACATGTCAGTGAAGCCGAAAATATTTCCAGTCTCTAATTATTAGAGATGATGGTTCATCGCGGGAAACTTGACTGTTTGCTGGGTTTTAACGTCCTTTCAGCTTATCAGAAGATTATTGACCTTCGCTTGTACTTGGAGCTGTTGCCCTATTTGACTGAGCCAATAAGAATCCAGCTATTGTAATATTTGATGTCTATTATTGGTCAGCAGACAGCTACGTTGTGTTAGACGTACATCACCCAATCATACATGTGGCAAGAAACTACCGTGTTTTCAAGGCTATGTTGGTATAAACATGTTCGTGATTTAACATCCTTTCTAACGATTATAATTGGGTCTCAGTTCATCAATCACGTCCTGAAGAATTTTGAGTCATTAATATCAGAGACCTGAGTTTTTCATGTTATTATCCGACATTAGACTATATTCCAAGTTACTGTATGTTCGTCTGGCTTCCACTGTGGTAACTCGCCTGAAGGATTTGATCAGCCGATGATATAAGGTAAACCGCAAAGTGTCCTCTAACCTTCGAGACAGGAAGTTTTCGCGGAAAGATGTTTGCCCCACTTTGTTCAGTGCCTTACGTGAACATCTGCAGCTTTGCTATGAGGTCAATGATTGGATGTTTTAACAACCAGCGTCTTGAGGTCCAATGACACACGTGTGGTGAGGCAGTTAACCATGCTGTGATTGGCTCAGTCAACTGAAAGACGACTCGACTCTGCTAAACACACACAGCCAATAACCGCGAGGTAGAACTGATGATGTGGTGCGAAAATCTTTTCGCGAAAACTTCTGGTCACGAACTGTCCTGTAATGCGGCTACACAAAAATAGGAAAGCCAGGAACCAACTACATCACGAAGTGTATTCTAACGAGTATAGGCCAGTGAATTATATCCTGTCGCCAAGAGAGAGAGAGAGAGAGAGAGAGAGAGAGAGGAGGAGGTATTTTGGTCAGCTCTTAACAAGAGGTATTTAGCGCTGGTGAGAGGTGATATGATGTGGGTATGGAGTTGCGCAGGAATGAATGGGCGGGGGAAATGGGAGATCCCCGAGAAAACCCGCCGGACAACGGCATCGTCCGGCACAAATCCCACATGCGAAAATCCGAGGACCGGCCCCGGATCGCCTTGCTGGGCGGCGAGAGATCTAACCCCTCGGCCACCGCTCCTGTCGCCAAATCATTACTCGAGATGTGCACGTCTCTAACAATATTTGAGGAGTGTTTGTGGGAAGCGATGTAAGTTATAAATAGCAGGTTTCTCAAGAATGAAAAAAAACCTATCACATATAATTTTACTATTCAAATGGTGTGATTTTATTTATTTACAGGGTTGTGTGTGAGAAAATAACTGTTACAGAAAAATTTTAGAAAAATGTTTCTTCAATTGGCACTTGTAGACCTTCCATTCTCCATGTCGACAGTTATGGAGTTACACTAAAGTGCATTCTACGGACGTTTGTTTGAGATGAACAATGCATTATTGTCACTTCCTACGGTATTAGCAACAGGATATATAATTCTTAAAATGGAAAACATCAAAATGTGATTTTCTGGCACTTATATCGTTTCCCACAAACACTCCTCAATTATGGACAGGATAATTTAGCGAATTCAACTACCTGCATTTTAGAATCAAATTTCCTATACATATTCAAGCCGCAACCATTTGTCTGTTAGTTGCTACTCACTGGAACAGCAGACAACAAACGAATATACGGAGATTCAGTATGCATAGGCTAATGGAGTCTAGCATGCGGGTTACTGAATTCGCCAAAGTTTCCTGTCTATACCAATAATAATCCTGCAATTTAAACAAATACATAGGGACCCTGTTTTCACGAGTAGAATTTTGCCCCACTTTGTTTCGGTGTCATATGCGCACATCTGCAGTTCTGCTTCGTGGTCAGTGATTGGATATTTTAACTCTCACGAGCGTTTGGATTCTACCGGCAAATCACAGACGTGTGTTGTTGCAGGAACGTTATTGCAATTGGCTCAGTCAAATGAGATATGACTCTTCACATAGACACGCTGCCAATAACCATGAATCAGAACTGCAGATGTTCACGTAAGGCACTAAAATAAATTGGGGAAAAATTCTTTTCGCGAAAAACAGGAGTCCCTACATTGGCATGGCGCGAATGTGTTGCAAGGTAAGCTATATTTCGCGACGACTGTACAAATTCTGTAGAGGCCTATTAGAAGTGTCATCACACTCGTACATCGCCAGTATCGATAGCCAACATATGAATCAGTACAGTCGTCGCGAAATACAGCTTACCTTGCAACACACTCGCGCCACGCCACTGATTCATACCTACATTGTTTCTAGTGTACATAGATGCTCATTGGGACAAAAGTCAACGAACTTGCCTGAGAATACACAGTATGGTGGAGTCTAGCCTGCAGATTATTTAACTCCCAAAATGATCCTTAAAAGGGCGTGGTAGATAAAGAAGCGCTGAGTTCTACAATATTGAGATCTACACTGTTTGAAAGTCAATGTAGAAAAACTATAAAACAGCAATCCTTGATAATTATATTTGCTATCTTTATTAGCAAACATTGACCCAGAATGATGCATTTGTTAAGCGTGATCTCTTATGTCGCAATTATTTGTCCGAGATTTTTTTCTTCAGATATACGTTAACCGTAAAATATTTTTGCTCAGAAAGTTGGCGAAAACTTTTGTCTGGGATTGCTGTTTTTTGATTATTGGAAATTGGCTTCGAGAAACCTACAATTTTAAACTAGCGATTTTAGCGTTGAATTATATACCAAGCACTCTTAAGTTTTTAATCTCTTGCTTTTTTTTTTATTTTGTAAATAATGTTATTCGACTCTCACTATACTTCAAAATCCGGGTATTGTAATTGGAACTGATAGTTCAAAATGCACTCAAATACGATAATATCCATGTCTGAATTACCACAATAATTTGATAAGTCGGAATAGACTAACTTTCCTTAGAATTTAATTTTCACGTGGTCATATTTAAAATAATAATTTTTCCACTTTAATTTTTTGAGAAACTTTGCCCGAAGTCATTAAAAATACCATAGCAATTACTTAAATATACTAATTTTTTGAAATTATTACTGTATTTAAGTAAGATATTTTAGTACAAATTAAAAAAAGAATCGTTTGCTAGATGATTCATATAAACAATTAACGTAGTGGTTCTAAGGGAAAGCATACCTAGTTTACTTGTTACATATGCGCTGCAGGTAGTAGTGAATCGTTAGTGTGTTCCGAGGGAAGAAGTTTTTAGTAATGGCAATGCACAACCCTTAACATAGTTCAGCACGTCGCGTTTAAAAGAGAAAGAACGGGTATTAAAATTACATAACCTGTTTAACAGGAACTCTACTGGTTGAATCCTACAGGCATGTTCATGTTATGCGCTCAGACAGCATAGGCAGTTACAATATAAGACAACTTCCTTCGCAACGAGACAATGCCTAACCACAGACATGAGGTAAAACAAAACTATATATATATATATATATATATATATATATATATATATATATATATATATATACACACACATCGCATAAAAATGTTACGTACCTGATGACTGCTACAGTTGAACTCAAACGTCGAATTGAACTCCATGGCCGAAAATTGGCAGTAACTAACTATAACTTGCAACAGTTAATACCGGGTCACTCTAGCGATATAACTGGATACTAACCCTGTGGTTATTACCGAACACAGGCCAAATATCCCACGGTACTATCTCATTACGAGAAGTTATCATTTGTTTATTGAATGTACCAAAATATTATATCCAACACATACACCTTGGGTACACGTAATCAACGAACAGTTCAATATCTATCACTAACGAGTTTAATTTAAATATCTGAATTAACACTGTCAAGAATCACAAGAACCTTCTAAGACTGGACTCTCTAGACCTAAGTCGGGCGTTGCGGGTTTAACAATCAACACAATTATATATGACTGTCCTCAGAGAGTCTCCTGCAGAATACACACCAATACCCTGTTGTGATACACTACTCGGCCCGAGTCTTCTTTGGATGAGAGTCAATCAACTCCTCCAATCAAGCTGTACTACCATTCAACACGCTAGCCAACACATGACTGGACCAGACATCAACAAAACTTGGCCAACCAGCCAATGTCATCGTCGGAACTGCTACCGCTACCTACGAGACCTGCTTTCCTTCACATTCGCCCATGAATCAAACATTAACCACCGGCAGTGCAAGGAATTCCTGCTGATTATTGACGTCATGTTCCTTAATAAAGATGCTCTAGTAACTAGCAGTTGTTTCAACACATGTATTGCTGTTGTGGTTGTTAGGTGGGCGTGGCCTGGATTCTACAACTCGACTGGGATTGGCCGGCGGAACGGACAGCCTCCAGACAGATTCTGCTGGAGTCAGAAGGTGGGAGCACGGGTGGCCCAACTTTCACTTTCCTCACACGAGGTTGCTAAACTGCGCCGCTGGACGCTCCAGTCCCAAAGACGACTATCTCAGAACTTAAGGGCTCTATACAGCATGCCCTAGATGCCGCGCTTGAGGCACTGAAACATGTAGGCGATGAGAGCTATGCTGACTCGTGCTTCAACAACCTTATCGCCTTTACATACGAGGCGCGATAACGGCCTGCAGTGTTTTGGTCGTTGGCTCTTTCCTGTGGGACCTTACTTTTATATCTACGGAAAGCGTGTGGTAAAGTCCAGCGCGTGATTATCTAGTCTTGTTTTAAGAGGCTGCGTCACCTCTTTTGTGTATAACATACGTTTTCGTTCAATTAATGAAGGATGCAGCGAATAACCGGCCATGTTTCCTTATAGAAACGTTTAAGTTTACTATTAGATGCGTATTATAGGATGAACTCTGTACTGGTAGTATTTAGTGTTTATTATTTGGTGAGAGAGAAATTTTATCTTGAAATTTAAACTGGATTAATTATTTCATAGCTATGCTTTAATTTTTCTAATACAACGTACGTAATGAAAGGTTAAGTAATAAGCTACGTCCCTATTGGAATATTTTCTTTTAAAAATTTTCAAATTTTTAATCAGGAAGGAATTAAGAAAAATTCAACATAATAAGTGACACGGACTCTTAAGATTCCGATTTGTGTTTTTCAGGTGACAGCAGTTTGAAAAATCCTTATGTAGCTGTTTTGAGGTGGCCGGAAACTGTGTTTCTAGGTGTGATATCTAGAAAACAAAAGTAGAGAAGTATAGTTTTGAATGTGTTTTCTTTTCATATATAAAGGTATGGAACAAATGTTAAGGCGGCCACCTGGTGTAGGTTATGTATGTGAGTGAGATGAAAATCTATGAGGCGCTACGAGCGACGTCGGCCGGCTCATGTATTGTGATATCGCCTCTACGGCCAGAGTCGTAAACGCACGTTCAGTGTTCCTGCCATAGCGTTTCTACTGTGTGACTTTAAGCGGTGACCCTATCAAGTTATTAAACGCGTCACTGTAGCAAAGTCCAATGTGCTTGTATATCTAAATTTCGAACATATCCATTACATATACTTGAGAAACAATCGCGTCAAAAAGTTGATTTTAGAATGCTTCCAATATGTTTGGTGTCTTGAAAGTCACATTCACAAGTCGTCTGAAGTGTGTTTTGTTTTCGTAGTTAAGCATTGTGGACGCACGTTGACTGATCTCTGAGAAAAAACGTAACTCCGAACACACTTCACGCAGTTCGAGCGCCAGCCTGGCAGCCGCCTTAAAAAAATAAATAAATAAATAAAATAAACCTTCCTCCTACCACGCTGCAATAATGTTCATACGCCAGTTGTATAGCGCTCATGAAGTATTAAGGTACCCTAGGGCGAGGATAATGCTCCACGGATACAGTCTTACTACTGAACGTCCGTATACCTCTGCTACCTCTGGAGGATGGCATGGGATGGAGTGAGGCTGGAATGAGAGAGGCGGGGAAACGGAAGACCCCCGAGGAAACTCACCGACCTGCGGCATCGTCCAGCACGATTCCTATACGAGGAAATCAATTTGAACGGCTGCGCCGGGAATCAAACATTTACTCTAGAGCTGAAATATTTGTAAACGTTTCGTAAGATCAAGCTGTATCTCTACTCCCTCTCCTCTGCTCAAGGTCAGTGCCGCATTATTTCGTAATATTTTGTTACCCTGGTCGAGTTATAATCGTCGAGTGTCCAGTTAAAACATGAATTTCTTTTCAATGTTTGATTTCACTATTTTCATGAAATGTTGCAAACATCTAACAAATTAATCGCTAACTGCTTCTAGGAATTCATAAACACTGTCACTTTAAGATCACATAAGACATTTGTTTACTCCTGTATGTCTAAGGTGTAAGACATTGAAACCTGCGGAAATTGTGAAGGTTAAATAATTATTCTGTTCTGCGTGCTTCATTTTGGATTTCTCTCGTCGTTTCCGGAGAAATTGTCTTCGTAAGATCTTTCTGAAAATTGTTCGACCTTGCCACGTCTACAGTAAATGTACCAGCAGCAGTACACTAATTTTACCAATTTTTTATTAACTTGCTTTCCTGCTTGTTTCTCTGTTCGTTAACAATAAGCTAGAAACCAGAAACATCAAACATATTTTTAAAAAGGATGACAATGCAATATCAAATGAAAAACCTGTGATAAAATAATTATTATAAAAACAAAACAATATATATCTCAGTACGTTCTTAAAACAATTGATTGCAAAATGTCACACAAACAAGACTGAAAAGCATAAACAAACACTAAAAAAATTTAATATAACACTTTTTAAAACTAAGTAAATAGCACAAAATAATTTATTCTATCAAAAAATACTTGTAAAATTTGAAATGATAAAACGTGGGGGTGCATACAACACATAATAGTAAGGAATGTAGGGATAAGCTGGCGTTAAAAAACTCACAAAATAGTTCATATAATTTGCAGTGCAATAAACTTGTTAGTGACTTAGGTGAGATCTCCATTCATTAACTATCTATAGTGTTAGACAGTTTTTGCAACAGACATTAATTTTTCCAAAATTTCCCGCTATTTGATTATGTTTGATAAAAATCTGCAACTGTTTACTATCGAGTACATTTTTAAAATAAATTAAGGTAGTACCACACTATTTCAGCGTGATTGGCGTGTTTTAAATCTCCAAATCCTTCACGTTATTATTGCGTAAAACTATTTCGTAACCAGTAATTTGTTTCTGTCAAGAAAGTAGTTTCCTAAATATTACAAAAATGTTTCATATTTTCTCTAACTAACGTCTGCAGCGCTTCCAATGTGATATGAACCATGGGTTGCCTGCATCAAACATTATATTTTCACCTCAGAAAACACCTGTTATAGAGTGTCGGTTTATTTTAGGCACACGTTGTGTGTATGTGTTACATAAAACTGAAGGAAGGTATGATACGGCCTGCTTTAAGAGGAGTCCTCGACTGGCGCATGAACGGCCTTGCAGCGTGTCACGCGTCTTCTATTTTTACGCGAAACCGGTTAACTTATTCATATTGTGTTTATCTACGAAAAGAACACACACTTGAAACTATGTTTCCATGTTTTCTCAAATTCAGCACGCTTATTATAAACATGATTTCCGGGCCTCTCAAAATGGCTAAAATCGGGTATTTTTAGACTGCTGTAACACCGAAAATATTACCTGAATTCGCAAAGTGCAAAGCGAGAGGCATGAGTATGTCTTTACTTGATAATATTCAAAAATAAAATGTTGGGGTCACCGCTTATTCCCATAGTAAAATGACCAGAACAAAAACCTTGCACGTCAGTTTGGCGCGCTGCGAATAGAGGCGAAACGCTTATCGTTAAACGTGGGACACTGGCTCTTATCTCTACGCTGCTCCCACGCGTCAAAAGTGGAAAATCGGCACCGTGAAGACTCCTCTTAAGTGTAAGAATGACAACATATTCGTATCTGGAAGAAAAAGTTTTGTGTTTCTGGTATTTAACTCAAGCTCCGTGGTCAAGATACTAAATGATAACAAATAACTTGCATGTCTCACAATGGCAGTTGCATATGACAGGGAAAAAATTGCAGGCACGCTACTTAGCATAGTTACTTTAATTATGGGACCAAGCGCACGAAGCTTAAAATCCCAATTATAATTAATTAAATGTACAGAGCGTCCCAAAAACTATTATTAGTTTCCGTGGAAACACTGTGTATTGTTTTGTTTCAAGGAGCTTGTAGAGACGTGCTCTCTGCAGAAGAATGAATTGTTATGTTTTCTTCGAGTGCAAGGTTAAACACCTGAAAGATGAATACGTGGACAGGAATGACCCGCAGAATCGATTCATTATCTTGACACTATTGTTATGTGTGTGTGTTGTGTGTATATATATATATATATATATATATATATATATATATATATATATATATATATATACATATATCTGTGTGTGTACCGAAATTTGTTTTTTTCCCCATTTTTTCGTGGCAATAAACCAGCCAGTTATTTTTTTAAGGTTTTTGCCCTTAGTTACCCAAATTCGGTTATGAAAACAATTCCAAACCAGCACAATTTCATGGGCGATCTGTAACTTATTTTACAAAAAAAAAATCTGTGCTACATAAATTTGTGCGTTTTGTGTCTTACCCTGTCTCGAATTCCTTCAAAACTTTTTGTTAAAAGTCTTTCATTTTCTTTGCACCAATGTGAAAAAAAGCTGTATAGAGCACGATAGTGTTGGCACTTGTTAAGGCACTGCTAACAAGTATTCAGAAATTTAGTAGAGACACGACTCATTTATTTAGTTTTAGAAAATATTTTAGTACCATTTAGTTCCAGTGTCGTATGTGCAAATCTGCATCTCCGCTTCATGGTTGGTGGTCTCACTTGCCTTGGAGTTTAACTGACAAATCACAGACGTGTGTTGTCACAGTACCTTATTCTGGTTGGTGCAGTCAAATAAGATATGTTTCTGAACTAAGACACGCTGCTAATAACCATTAAGCAAAACAAGTATCGTGCACGTGAGACATTGAAACAAATTTCTGCAAATATCTTAAAAATAAAAACATGTAATTAGCAGTATGAGTATTTAAAGCTTGTTGGAACGGTTTTTAATTACTCACTCACTCTATCCAGAATGACTTAAAAAAGAGAAATGTTCTCAATAGTTATTCTTAAAAGACAAATCTATCCAACAACCCCATTACAATGCTAATTTATTTATAAATATTAAAAAAACCTATTTTAAAAATTTGTAATCACTAATATTTCTTCTCTCAAAACTTTAGTTCAAACAGCGATAGGTTTTGATAGTTAAGTTTGAAACATGGAGACTGGCAAGGTTTCTCAGAGTAAAACAATATTTGTTATAAATATTTATATTTAAAATTGATATGTTGATAATTCATTTATTCTAATGCTAACTACACTGTAAAAATCTTCCTTGTGTATAGGAAAATTTTTATCCATACACAGTACGAGATATTATCCATTCTTCAGCTTATAAGTACACCAGATATTTAGCATTGTTTCTACACAATGCTGGTAATACTAATTTAAGTTGACTGTTTATCTAAAAATTGTAAAGGCGCACTACCATTGACGTGTGGGAGATAGCTTTACCATGCATACTTTCATAAAATTTTTACACAGCGGTACACAAATAATATTCTACAGTGTACTTATTTGAATTTGTATTGAGATTTTACTGTAAACACAGACTGGACTGAAAAGAAAACGCGCAGGACAAAGTTGTTACGTGTTGTGGTTAGGTTAAAAAAGAACAGAGAACACATTATAATTTAACGGAAAGCGTTAAAAGCAGGTATTTGTGAAGCTAAACGGCTTTTGTAAAGCAAACGGAACAGGACAAGTGGTACATCTCATGAAGAAAAGCCTTTTTTGAAGCAACTCTTATTTTTCGTTTGTCATCTGTTCTCCGCTTCGTACTGTCGCCGGTAGATAGCATTATGACGTTTTCAGTCCAGGTTGACTTCAACTTGGCTCTTGGTTACAGTTCAGTCTGGATTGTAATGTTTACCGTAAACACAGTTCGTCAGTCCATGTTCGCTATACATTCACTCCGAGTTGATGCCACTTCAGGTTCAGTCTGGATTGAAGTTTTGCCCTTAACGGAATACTTGAAACGGAAGGGGAGGAGACCATCCGCCATTTTGATACGTGATATAAATTTATTGATTACCATAGCAACGTGCATAATTTGGCTGTGGGTTGGCCGACCATAACCTCATTTCGCGATCGCGATACACCTGCAGGAACAGCTGATTGCAATCCGCCACATTGCTACGAGGATAAAAAGCTTACCCTTGGTCACGGCCGTAGAAGAACAGGTCTGGACACTCGCCTGGAAACTTGATCCCCTTGTTTGGCTGCTGTTCACCAAGTTACCAAGACTTCTGTGGGTCTTTGGCGCTGCAGTCATGGCGGTCGGGCTCATACTCCGCCCACTTCACTCCCACAAAGATAAACAATTTATCGAGACGTGTTTTTTATCCATTTATGAAATACTCCCTTCGTTCATAATCCTAAAGCAATGTTCCAGCAATCTTTATTTACTTTAAAATGTAAACACTGGATAAAAGTTGGCGGAGTTTGAGTCCGACCGCCCTGATTGCAGCGCCAATAAAGCTCAACATTCTCGGTTACTTGATGAACTGCAGCCAAACAACAAGGGGGTCAAGCAAATTACATTGGAAGATAGAGGAGTGTCAGGACCTGTTCTTCTTTTCTACGACCATGGCCTTGGTATAGCAGCGTTTTTTTAAATCTGTACAGATGTTTAAATGTTATGATGTTCTTTTACGAATTGGTGTGAGAACTTCATAGATGTATAATGGAATATTTCTTATACTTTTATATTTAGGTTGCTTGATGCAACACAAAAATTGATATTCTAAGCTCACCGCACTATCTGCAACGTGGCTGAGTACTTCGCGTTCTCTCTTAGATGTTTACAACTATTAATTTATAATGTTCTGTAGGGTTTTATCCATAGTTCATTTGCAGGAAATATTATTTCTACTATTTTACTATTTTTATGAGTGTTAAAGTTTAATATCAATGTATTGACATTAAATAATTTTTTTTTAACAAAGCCCCAACGCATCCCTTAAAATTAAACATAAAATTATAATTTCAAATAATTGTTGACCCGTAAATACGTCGGGGAGAGCTGAGTAAAGAAAATAGGTATTTAAATTTATTTGAATTGAAACAGAACAGATCAAACAACAAGACCAAATCGACAAAATATAACATCAATCCCAAAATTGGATTTAAATATAATTCAATGTTTAGGTCCATATTTTGGAATCGTCACGTGTACACACAATATACGTCAGTTAATTTAAATTACTTTACTGTGTCAGTTTGCTAATCATATCTACATATTTTGCTTCCTTAGCGCCCCCCCCCTAATCAAGTATATTTGGCTCAACAATCATTTGAAACAATTTTTTTTTTTAATTTTGGTATATCGTGTTATGAATTGAGGTTTATTTAATTTTCTTGTTTATGTTCTGTTTAACTATACATATAACAAACTTATGACTAAAAAAAAACTATAGCATTAAATTAAAAAAAAAAACTAAATCACGAGCAACAGCTAGTTTCTGAAGAAAGAGTTGGTAGTAGTTGCGGTGGTATCAGTAAGGAGAGGAGTTATGCTGTCGCTTACGGCGAAAACTTCGGATGCAAAAGCTAACATTGCCGAAGGACGAAGTCGTACCCATAAGCACCATTATAAATTTGACCCTTTACTGACATCAGTACTACTGGCTGCAACTGTTCCTGGCAAATATAATGTCATGAATATCCATAACCTGTGGCATAATTTACCTTAGCCACGCGTTTGGACGGTCTGATATGCATTCCTATTCTGCCATATTCATGTAGGTTTTCCATTATTTTCGCCACTTTATAGTTAACACGCTTTCTTGTCTGTCAGTTTGTTTGTCTGTTCCGAACAAACTTTGCAATCTGTTTTAAACAAATTTCCCGATAAGCCAGATATTTGAAACTTTAAATGTAGCTCGAAATTGGATGACAGAGAAATACATATTGAAATAATTATTTCAATGAATAAAATTATATACGTCTTAAAACTACCTTCCTGGTGAGCTATATGTTTGAAACTTTAAACATATATGCAATATAAGAAAAAATGTGAAGTAGCTATTTAATAAAATGGTTTATTTTTAATATGTCACGTATAACATAACTTCCTGATGAACTAGAGACTTTAAATTTGAAACGTAACTCAGAACGGATGTAAAAGAAATATTAACTCGCTTTATCGTCTGTCTGTTAGTTGTATGAAGTGTAGAGAGTAATATTTATTGAGAAAACTCTCGCAACAGTTCATATCAAGTGTAGTGCAATAAAGCTGTAAGTGACTCAGGTGAACTGTTCACGAATTAATTATCATGAATTAATTACCTATTTCATGAGCCCATCTTTTTTTTTTTTTTTTATTTTAAATTTTACAAGTGCTTTCATAGGCGATATTATTTTATGATTTTTCAATTAAAATCTTTACATATTTTAATATTTTTTCCGGAACCTTTTTTGGCCTTTATAAAGGCCCAAGATGCTGAATGCGTACATATTTTTGAGTGACACTCGAAGAGTAACGATAAACTGCAATAATAATCGATTCTCATCTACTGTCAGCGAATTTATTACTTTCAGTCATTGCACACTCGATAAGGTATAATAACGTATCGTTTATGTAACATATCGCACTGCGACAAGTTTTCAATAAAATCCGTGACCAATTAGTAATAATTGTAACAAGAACAACATATGTATTAGCCTGGTGAAGCTACGGCGCAGAATTATTGTAAATCTTTAGAGGCACGAATACTTATAACAGTATGCAATAAAATCACCAAGCAAGTCAATAACTGCAATGACGAGATAAAATACATGTTAAGTCCTATATTAGACACAAATATAGCCGTTTCTTCACGCACGCTCTCTCACCTCCGCACACATATACACGCATACATGCGAATGTTTGGCAATTAAGAAATAAAATAAGTTAATTTAAGGCCTTCTGTACTTGTTGCGGACGTAAATTGCCTCTGTAGTTCCCTTATGTTCACCCGTACCAAGGTCTTGAAGCTGTTCAGGGGCACATTAACAACAACTTAAATAGTTGAGAAGTGAATAAACTTTCTTCGCAAACACATTGTAATTTCACGCTACGCACATGAAAACATTTCTTTGTTACATCTAACCTTGGGCACGACGATCTTCCTTAGCGCCCATATTTACAACGATTTAAGCCTCACTGAATGTACACACTCTCTTGTTACGTCTTGCCTTTTCACACACAATGACACAGGTTTAATGTAACTCCCGGTATTTACACGGGGCTTAAAACAATTTTAAGTGATAACCTTAATAAGTTCCAAGGTTCTAAAATTGTAGGGGGACCATCAAAACAATTTTCATTGTAACGTTTAAATCATAATATTTAGTATATTGTCCTCACTAGAAGGACTCTTTATACTGATGTATTTTTAGAACATTTCATACTTGTTTTTTGTGTACGTTATTTTTTGTTATTATATCAGGGCTGTTTCTTAGGCTGAGAAAAAATTATTTTATTCAACTTTGGGACATACATTATAAGTGTATAATTCTGTCAACAAACAGGGCGGACTTATAAGTTCGTAATGCATCTCAGTACTGAGACGGTAGACGCAATTTGCTGATAAAAATGTTCTTCCCGTTTGTTTTATGATTTTGTTTCGAAAAAATTGACACTTTAGTAAAGGAATGTCAGTAGTGAATAATATTTGGTATTCGCTTAGCTACTGGAGTTACGGTTGGTGAAACCAATAAAACACGTTCATCTCATCAAGACGATATTGCAGTTCTGGCAGGTTCGGCTCGTATTTTTACAGGAAATACAAGCGAAACCATGGAGTTACACCATTGTTCTACGAAGGCTAGGTCATGTAGTCATCAGTAACCCAAGACAGTCTAACCACCACACTTTGTTGATTATTGCTGGGTCGAGCCGTGATTTTGTGACGGGAAAATATTTGCAGCAATTGGTTTAAATGTGTACAGTTGCAGCTCTGCTTTAAGGTCGGTGATTGGATAAACGAACGAATACTTATCTTGGGATTCTACTGGCTACTCACAAATGCACGGTGTCACGATAGCAATATTCTGATTGGTACAGTCAAAGAGAGACATGTCTGAACAAGGACACAATACCAATAAACATGAAGCAGAACTACCGATGTGCGTGTGAGGTAATGTAACAAAATGGTGGTAAATTATTTTCCGTGGTGAACTTGTCGCTCTGTCAATATGGCAAACGTTACATCCGTGCAAAAACAACTAGTATCCCGACTTCACGTGTCACAAAATACCATCTTCTAAATCCCCATACCTCGATTGTTGAAATCGTCCTAAATAATATCCCAAAACATCGCAGCTGATGTAAAAATAACGTCAACAACAAAAATTTGCAGTAACTAATTTTGAATGAAATCCAATTTTTTTAATACTGGCCTTTTTTTTAATGGAATTTTCATTGTTGCTGTGCAGTTTATGTAAGCCCGCTTAGCAAAATGTGTCAAATGATAAAATTCTAGTGAAATTTCGTGGTATTTGTTAACACCATTTTGTGCATGACTAATATACTAACTTGAATGTATTAAATGATAATCTCTGTGACTGTAGACAGTTAATGACATTTTACTATAATTGTTGTTACTATTCTGCGATTGGCTATTAATTAACCAGTAGACGTTTGCCAAATGCAGCCTGTATAACGGCAATATGTAATTTTTTATTGGTATGATTTCTAAACGTCCGGCAGTTGATGAAAGTGACCAATATTTGAAAGTGAAAGTTTTGAAATAAATTTCACTTTTTTTTTCTCCTGACCCAAGGTTTAACGTGGAATTCCAACTATGGAAAAATAAATGGACCAGCCCCAACCTGTACGACAAAAACACATGGAGTTCCAAGTCAGAACTTACTAGGATGATTTGCTGGGTTTCAAGTTTTCCTTAAAATTTATTATGATTAACTTTTGAAACGTATTTTCAGTTAAACCTACCCGGTCTAACTTGATTTTTTTCGGGGGCAATGGAGTTAAAGTAGTTAGACCATTTGCGTCCCAATGCGGTTATCCGTGTTCGAAACCCGATTGGGTCGCTCTCGATTTTCACTAGGATTTACTCGTGACACTCCCGCGTTGCCAAGTTTACATACCGTCACTGTCCCATACACAGCATGCTTAACCTCCTCTCATAGCAACTTTATTATTTGGTTTATAACATGCGTATCGTAGTATCAATGTAATCAACTATGTAAGTTTCCATTTTAATATTTCCAAATAAATATATTGGAAAGGTGTAGTCAGAACGAAATGAATAAATACTTAAGCATGTTGAGCAACACTGTTCCTCAAGGAATTGGTCCCGTAAAAATTCATTATTTTATATTTGTGTCAAACACTGCTTAACTGTTGTGCATAAGAAAACATGTAATTTCTCCAGATAAAATTAATTTAGGCCTCTAACTTTTGCGTAATCACTCATCAAAGTCACAAAATAACCGCTACGGCTTAGCCGAAATTATAAGAAGTAAGTAACTTGTAGAAACAAGATAATTAATATTGATAAATAATTATATCTATAACAAGGGTCACGATTTTGTCGCGATAATATTTTTGCCTCACTTTGTTTCAGTGTCTCACGTACACTCGGCAGCTGTGCATCATGGTTATTGGCAGCGTGTCTTTGTTCAGACATGTCTCTCATTTTACTGCACTAATAACAATAAAACAATTGGAATCGTGGCAGCACACGTCTGTGATTTGCCAGAAGAAACCCAAGACAAGAGATAGTTAAAACACCCAATCACTGGCCGTGAAGTAGAGCTACAGATGTGCACATAAGACATTGAAACAAATTGATACAAAAATATTTTCCCCATAAAATCCTGGCTCTAGCTACAAGCAACTTCAAGACACCTTTGAAAAATCTAAGGAATACATTTTCGGTTTTTTTTTTAATTTATAAAAAATTTGTTAATGTTTGCATAAATCTGACTTGTGGCTGTTACAGGAATTTTCAAAACTATCTTTTGTCGAACTTGTCATAAAAAAGTATCAATATACTGAGATTCAGTTCCTGTAATTTTTATTTCATAAGTTAATTACTTTTTACAATGTTGGCTACACAGTAATGGCAAATTTGTGGCTTTGATTTATGATTTTGCAAAATTATGTGGCCTGACTGTTTGTATTTGGGGAAAGGACATGTTTTCTGATATGTATATTTTTATATTTTTTAGCACCAAGGCAATATTAAAAAATAATTGTTACGAGGCCAGCGTCTTTAAACGTGGTCGACTGACTACAACAAACACACACTTGAATACTGAACGTGCGCTAAAGTATTTTCAGACGGACGAAAATTTGAACTGTTCAAGCCTAGTGAGAGGGAGATGTGATTATTCCTCATATTGGATGGGGGACTCACTGATAAATTGTATTAACTCTGAAAACAACACTTTTCAAGATAACTTTTTCCAAGGTTATGTCCTGCGTAACATTTCTTAAGAAAAATGGGGTAGAAACAATTTTGATTACATTTTAAAATTACTTTTAACATCTTAAATGTTAATATTGGTTTTAGGTTACTACGATACCACACGCTTGTGAATTGTTGGTAAATCCCTAAGATGTTAAGAGTTAAAATATTCCATCACTAAAGACGGGAAAAATTCGCGGGTTCGCTGACTTGCAGGTTAACCTTCAAGTGTGTGTGTGTGTGTGTATATATATATATATATATATATATATATATATATATATATATATATATGTGTGTGTGTGTGTGTGTGTGTGTGTGTGTGTGTGTGTGTGTGTGTGTGCACTGAGGCAGACAACAGCTGTTCATTAGCTGTTCTCTTGGCACATTGTTACTATTTGACTGAACCTGCAGTTAGTTGCTACATTAATATTTACCGAGAGCCTTCCAGGAACTGTCAAATAATTAGAGACCTGAAAAATTCGAGTTTTCTTTTGGCCCCAAGCTATAATTCCGGCAACTGTAAGTTCGTGCCACTTTCGCAATTGGGCCGTGACTTATGTGACACTTGCTGTATGTCGCTTAGCCAATAGTACAGAAGCTACATACAGGCCCATATCACTGCGTCTTCGAGCAGCCAGGGAGCAGATAATGTCTGCTTGAATACATATATGTTCTTGCAGGCTAGCCTACTCCTCAGTGAACCCGTGAATTTTTCCAGTCTCCACAGATAAGTCTTGGGGCTGTTAGAAAAGTAACACGAACATAAATTTGTTTGGATAATAGCATGTCCCTAACTGAAAGCACCAATTTTACAGGTTCCTACCAATCACTGGCGATGAAACAGAACTGCAGGTGTGCACACAAGGGATTATAGGGATTCATAGTTTTCGCGAAAAGAAATGTGCGCCATCTTGATGGATAGTCGTACGTAAACATCTGGAGTTCTGATTCGTGCTCAGTGATTCACGAATCTTGGCGTTCTACTGGTAAACCACACACAGATGTCGTAGCAACCTTGTATTAGTAGGGACTCTGGTTTTACGCGAAAAGAATTTTGCCCCACTTTGTTTCAGTGTCTTACGTGTACACCTGCAGCTCAACTTCATGATTATCGGCAGAGTGTTTTTGTGCAGAGTTGTTATTCATTTAACTGTGCCAATCAGTACATGGATAACTGTGACACAGCTCGTCTGTGATTTGCGGGTTTAACCTCAAGATGTCGGGTGTTAAGGTATCCAATCAATGATGACATAGCAGAGATGCAGGTGTGCACATAAGGCACTGTAACTATGTGCTGCAAAAATCTTTTCGCGAAAACTACCGGTCTCTAACTATACGTAGAAATAGGGAAACTTCGTGGGTTCTCTAACCCTTCAAGGACATCTGTATACTCAAGCAAGCAACAGCTGACACGGTGGAATAAATCGTTCTGGCCTCCACTTACTTGCTTCTTAATTATTGGCTGAAATCTCTCCGGGAGGAGTCAAATAAAATAACAACCAATTGAAAAAATGACAAGAACTTATAGTCAGAAACATGCGAAATTCGCGTTATCATTTGGTAGCAGACTAAACTTCACATTCCTATACACAACGGAGCATAATCTGTGATTCAATTGGTCACGGACTTTTATTTGTTGTCATTGACGTGTGTTACGTTTTTCTAGGGATTGGCCTCTCTACCGTGTAAGTATTCTCCGCGGCAAGTAACGGCAATAATGGCCGGCGGGACACGTCGAACCAACATATAGTCACTTGGAGTCTAGTCAGCTGCCTGAAAATAACGCGAATTTTGCATGTCCCTATTTATATTTGTTTGAATTCTTGCTTGCATCCAAAATAAAACGCGAATTTTTCACATCTCTACTTGTCCGATATGTATTTATTTTTGTATCCTTGTCCTGATTGGCCCAGTCTAATAAAATACATCACAGCAGAAAGCCACGCTGCCAATAAAATTGAAGGATAACTGCAAATATGTATGAAGTGCAACGAAATAAGTTAGGGCAGAATTATTTTTAACCAATAATTAGTATCTTTGCTGATATACAGGGGCAGGAAAATTGTCATGTTAGAATGCATTATCCTGTATATACCCAAACCCCGAATATTTGCCCACTAGCTGCTACTCACTGGAACAATAGACAATGATGGAATATGCAAGGCTTCAGTAGAGTATGCATAGGACAGTGTATTAAATTCACGAAATTTTACTACCCCTACTCGAATACCAACAGTATTCCACAAATCTCACATTGAAAACATTTTTCTGTGTGTTTTCTTTTTTATAGTTGATTGATTAAGAATTAAACTATTTTAACAATGAAACCTGAATTAAACCTCTATGACCGCATGAATGATCGGTAGAGATGATGGTATATAAGGCGAAACTGATTTGCGCCAGCATACCCTTAACAACGTTGTAGTTTCTTGCAACATATATGATTGGCTGATGTACGTCTGACACAACATAGCTGTATGCAGACCAGTTACAAGCATCAAATATTACAACAACTGGATTATTATTGGCTCAGTCAAATAGGGCTACATCTCCACGTACAGGCTAAAGCCAGGTATCTTCTAGTAAGCTGAACGTGTGATGAAACCCAGCAAACAGTCAAATTTTCCTCGCGATGAACACTCATCTCTAGTTATGAGACGTGTTCAGTAGTGCCTATGTTAAAGTTATATTATTTATTCTGCTAGATGTGACAACTGTTCTAGCCGAAATGAACATTATTGTATATAATCTGATTAATAATTTTTTTAAGCAAATTGTACGGGTTTATACTGTTCGTACAGTTTATCTCAGACGCGCAAACATCACGTGACGTGTCCAGACAGGTTAGAAATGTCCCGTCGTTAGCCGTTACGAGTGCAAATATATGAAATGGCTGAAAATAGAACTTAAGCAGGGCTTTTTTGAGTGCTCACTTTATTCCTAGCCGCCTATATACATGTGAACAACGTAGTTGTCTGTAGACTAGTAATAGGCACCGAATATTACAATTGCGAGATTCTTATTGTCTTAGTCAAATAGGGCAACAGCTCCACGTACAAGCGAAATCCAGTAATATTTCTGTAAGCTGAACGTGCGTTGAAACCCAGCAAGCAGTCAAGTTGTCCCGCTATAAATCATCATCTCTACATATTGTGCTCGGTTATGTACAGATCAGTGGAGTGTATTATGTCATCAAATAATAACACGCATTGTGCATGTCTCTAGTAATCAGTAGAGCCACGATTTTATGGCGAAAAGATTTTTGCAACATTTAGTTTCAATGCGTCATGTGCGTACCTGCAGCTCTGCTACATCGTCTGTGATTGGATGATTTTACATTCACTTGCCTTGGCAAATTACAGACGTACGGAGTCACAATAATCTTATTCTGATTGGTGCCGTCAAATGAGAAACGTGTTTGAACAAAGA